>SRPT01000289.1:0-33907 GCA_018360205.1 Claviceps digitariae | reverse complement strand
GTTCTTAGGCATTTAGGCTAAGATTATTTCCCTATATAAATCCCCTAGTAAATTTATTCTCTAAAGAATTTAATAAATTATACTCTTTTTTCTATATATATATATACTATAGGTTATAAGCCTAGTGTATTCTAAATATTTTTAATATTTCTTTCTTTTACCTTTTTTACTATTATATTTTTATATATATAGTATAGCTAAATTAGTAACACTTTATAAGACTAAGTAGAGTTATTATAAGAATTTTTTAATAATACTATATATAATAGTATTATATATATAAAAATATATATATATAACCCGGGAGGGGGCACTTACAAAGAAATTAATGATAATAAAGGAAGAAGAAAGGAAGAGAGCTACACTTAGGGGGGGAGGTCCTACTTATAGTCTTAGGGACCCCCCCCCTCCCTCTAGCGCTAATAACGTTAGCGCCCCGCTTTCCCTAGTGTGTGGAATCTAGAGGAATCTTTTTAAACTAGTAGTAGTTCTCTATATAATATATTATTAGTCCTAGTATAGTACTAGGAAAATAATATATAAGTAACTTATACTTCTATATAAATAAGTCTTATAATTACTTTAATTTATTTCTAACTTTATATTATACCTTTTTAATAACTCCTTTTATATACTATATATTTTTTAGTAATATAAGCCTTTAGTTTAGCTAGTAAAGTATATTTTACTTTATACTTAAAACTAATAAAGAGCTACTATACCCTTAATATAGCTTCTATAGTTATATATAAGTTTTCCCCCCTATACTAGAGTTTTTTCTATATAGTTACTAGGAAATAGGGTACTAAATACTAGACCCTTAAGGTCTAGCTAGCGTATTAATAATAATAATAATAATAATATATATATAACCCTTAATATTATTAATTAACCTATATATATATTAATTAACTTTAATATAATAAAAAATACTTAGTTAGTTAAATTTAAATTACTAACCTTTATATTTATATATAAAAATTACCTATTATTAATTACTATAGTTAATACTATAACTATATATATTATAAAACTTAGTTATTAAGTTTTATAAAAAAAGGGCTTTTATTATAACCTTCTTAATTACTAGCTAAAACTATTATTTTATATAAGTTAAAACTATTTAAATACTAATTTAATAAAAGGAAAGATTATAAATTATTAAATATAGTAATTATAAAGTAAAGTAATACTTACTAACTAAGCTAAAATATAATTAAGTAAAACTCTATAGGTTTTTCTCTCTTTATTATTAAGGTATAAAAAATACCTATAATAAACTTACTAATTTTTAATATTAAAATCTCTATAAAAATATAAGCTATATAGTAATTTAACTAAATAATAAGCTATTTATACTAACTTACTATTTAACTAAATTAATAATTCTTTAGTATTAAATACTAAGTTATAAAGAATTTTAATAATATAACTTATAATATATTAAAGGTATTATAAGCACTATAACTAATAAACTAGCTAATAAGGTATAAATACTACTATTTTAGCTTTTATAAAAAACCTAATTCTATATATAGTATAAATTATACTATTAAAGAAATTAAAGAATTTTAAAAAATAAAGAATCTTTATTAAAATATAAGTATATATTATTAGCTTAACTAGGCACTTTAAAGGTATAATTCCCTAGTTATAAAATATAGACTAAAAGTATAGAATTTTAATATAAATTATATAGTAATTTTTATTTTTTTATATTTAGAAAAATATTCTATATACTAGCTAAAACTATAAAGGCTAAGTTATTAAGCTAATAAGGCTTATTTATAATAACTATAGCTTTAAAGCTAATATAGCTATTATTAAATTATTAAATAGCTTTTTTACTTTCTAAAAATTAGAATTCTTAATAATATATACTTAGCTTAACTATTATTAAAATCTATAATAATATATTAATAAGGTTATAAAGCTTTATAATATTATATAAATTATATAAAGAATTTATACTATAAAATAATCTATACTTAAGATTTATAATATATAGAAAATATAAGATTATAGCTTTAAAGAATTAAAGAAAGAGAAAATACTTAAGTATTTTATATATAAAGTAAATAAGCTAATAAAGAAGTAAAAATCTAACTTTATAACTATTAAAACTAATAATAATAAAGCTAATAGTAAGTAAAAAATATATATATTAGCCTATAGCTATATAGTTTTATAAGGCTTTATTTATATAAAGAAATAATACTAAAAGCTATACTTTAAGTTAATACTTTTTAAAGTAAAAGCTTATATTAAAGAATACTATAAAGTATAAAAAAGTAAAAAGCTAAAAAAGCTAGTATTATTAAATATTATATAAGCTAGTAATACCTTTAGTAGTATAACTATATAATAAAATAACTTTTATATTATTATTACTAAATTAAAAAAACTTTAAAGAAGTAATTATATTTTAAATATAAAATATAATAATTATACCTTTAATTTTACTAAATAATTTATATATTTAAATATTAATATAAATATAAAGCTAATAACTATAAGTAATAAGTAACTCTTTATAGTTAAAGAAATTAGCACTATATATATACCTATTATAAAGGGCTATTTTAAGCTACTAAATATATAGTTAGCTTTTAAAGTAAAAGTTAATATAATATCCTTTAGTTTACTATAAAAAGTAGGTATTATAATTAATAAATTATTTAATTAACTAATTATAAAAACTATAAAAATAAATATAGCTTCTTTTTACTAGGTTTTTAATATTATAGTTATTAATTTATATAATAAGAAGCCTTAGTATAATTTTATAGTATTACTATATAAAGCTATTATTAAAAATATTAAATATAGGCTTATTTATAGAAAGCTTAGCTATATAGGGAAAGAATATATACTTAAAGTATATAAAAAGGCTAGTATATTAATTAATTAAGCTTCTTTAACTAACTTTTACTATAAAGTATATTATTTAGCTAAAGCTAACTAGGTTATATATTATAAGCTATAGACTAGCATAACTTTATTCTTTAGTAAAGTTTTTTAGAATTATATTTAGTATAAGCTTAAGGGGTTTAGTAATAAAAATTACACTTTATATATAATTAATATATATACTTAGTTTTATTAGGTAATTCTAATTATTAATAAAGAAAACTACCCCGTGGCGCAGTGGTTAAGCGCTGTGGAAAACCCTAACACTTTTCTTATATAAGTAAGAATTATGCGGGGTTGTAGGTTCGAAACCTGTATAAGGGGTCTTTTCCTTAATAGTGTAGCATTAAGGAAAAGACTAGACTCTAATTAGCTAGAAAAAGTGGGGGCTTTTTCTAGCTAATTAGTAGCTTAGTAAGCAAGGATTAAAGTGGGTCTAGTCCCCCACTTATCTTAGCTTACTAAGCAACGCGGATTAGCCACTTCCGCGCTATAAATAGGCAATGTACCCCCTAGCTCTTTAGGTGCAGAGCTAGTTGCAGCCGTAATTGCTAAGGATTAACGGGTATTATATAAGGCAGAAAAGCGGGGCAAAAAAGTGGAGAATTTTAGGTGTAGGGTAGCGAAGGTATAATTATTTAACTGGCTTTTATAGAAGGAAATTAAACTTAAAGTTCTTTAAATTCTAAGTAGTAGAAAATAATCTTATATTTAGTTAGGTTTTTTATTCTATTAGGCAACTACTAATTAGTAAAAAATATTATATAAGCAATTATATAATATATATAGCTAATTAGTAACTTAATAAAGGTTTTTCTATAACTAAATAAGCAATAAGAAGCAGAGGTACTAGATACAGCTTAGCATAAACTGCAAAGGCTGCTAGTGTAATACAATTATCATTAATAAAGAAAACTTATAAAACGCTATTAAAACCTAGTAAGTTACTATAAAGAATATAAATAATAGCCTTACTATATAATGTTTTTATATAAATAATACTATAGAATTCCTTAAGGTAAAGTTTATTAATTATTACTATAAAAAAGGTATAATTTTTAAAACTAAAGCTCTTTATATACTTACTTACTAAGGAATTATTAAATAAGCTAGCTATATACTAATAAATATAGTAAGGGTATTTATAATTAGTGCTAAGCTTCTAGAAATCCTCTAGCTATATATAATAAAGTATATAGCTAAAATTATAAATTAATTACTAATAAATAGTATATATAATAGAAAATTACTATAATAAGTATTATTTAATAAGCTTAGCTTAATTAATAAAGTATTTATCTATAACTTATATACTTAAGGCTATATAGCCTATATATAAATCCCTAATAAAAGATATATAAAAGCTAAGAAAATAGCTCTTTATATAAAAAAAGGCTACTTAGTTAGTATAGAAGGCTTTAAATATTACTTCTTTAAAGTGTAGCTTTCTAAAGATAATTATATTATATATACTTATAATATATATTTTTATAAGGGCTTTAAATAGCCTAAAAATAATAATTTTAATAATATATAATATATTACTAAGCTTATTAATTCTACCTTTAAAAAAAAGGCTACTAAATTATTATACTTTCTTATAATTTAAATATAAAGACTATAAACTTACTAGCTAAAAAATAAAAAGAATAGTAAAAGCTATCTTTAAAGTTATTAGTTATTTTAATTTAAACTCTATAACCTATAAAAAAGTAGGAAATAATATATATTTTACTTAAGTCTTTAAATTAAAAAGATTTTTATTTTACTATACTATTAAGGAAAGCTCTTTAGCTTACTTAGTCTATAAAACCCTATAATAAAATATTAAAGAATCTATAAAATTTATATAATTTTAAGTATTAAAATAATACTATAAACCCTAATTAAATAAAAAAACTTATAGTTATAGCTTTTTAGGCTAAAAAGCTACTTTTCTAAATACTTTTAAAGCCTTTAAATTTTATAAATAATATTAACCTACTAAAGGTAATACTATTAAACTAAAATAATAATATAAATAATTTAATTATATTAAAAGACTTTTAATTAGTAGTCTATAAAGAGGTATTACTTTTAGTAAAAAGTAATAATATATAACGCTAGTTAAAAGACCTTTATACCTTATATATATATATAAATAAATTAAATATAGTTAATTATAATTAAAGCTTCCCCTTATAAAGTATAAAATAGTTTATAAAAGAGAGTTTAAAATAAAATTATTTAGAATTAACTATATATAGTAAAAAGTATATATTTTTAAAGGGTTTTTTATAAAAGCTTAGCACTACTAACCTTACTATTTAATACTAAAATAAAGATATCTATACTAATAAAGAAAAAGTTAGCTTTTTATATTATATAATAATAATTTAAATAGCTACTTTAGCTATAACTATAATACTAATTCTATTTAGCTAGTTTTAGGCAAAAAATATACTAAATTATACTATATTTTAGTAACTTACTAAGAAATAAAAGCTTATTAAAATAGCTAAAAAATAATAGCTAGGACCTTATTTATTCACTAAAAAGAGCCTTAATTTTTAATAGCTAGTAGGTTTATATAATAAAATATTCTATTTAAGAAGAGCCCTATATAAAAGTATAATAAGTAGTTTATAGTAACTAAAACACTAAGGTCTTTAAAGTAAAAAACCTATATACTATAGTAGCTTATTTAGTATCTTTAAAGGTATTTTATATTATTATTATTATTTATAACTATAAATAGTAATAATATAATATAGTTAATGCCTTTTTAAATATAAAAATATAAATAGAGGTCTATATAAAGTAGCCTTAAGGGCATTAAAATGCTATAAAGTAAGTATACTAACTTAATAAAGCTTTTTATAGGCTTTTTATATTACTACTTTAGTAGCTTAATAATATTATAGTATAGCTAAGTATATAAGGATTCTAATAACTTACTAATAAGCTTTATATTTTTATTTAAAAGATAACACTATTCTTTTTCTTTATATAAATAATATTATAATTATTATTCTAACTTAAATCGCTATAAATAATATTCTTTTATATTTAAAAAAGTAGTATAAGCTTAAAAGGCTTAGTAAGGTATAAATATTTCTTAGAATTTAATTTATTTATAATAAAGCTAAAAGAACTATACTACTATATTAAGAGTAGTATATAAATATAATTATTAATAGGTACTATATTAGAGATTTTATAAATATAAAAATTCTTTAGCTTTTAAAGGTAGAGATTCTATTTAATTAAAAAAAGCTTAATATAGTTAGTAACTTTTATACTTAAATAAAGAAAATTAAAAGCTTTAATTAGCTCTTTATATATATAAAACCTAATATTATATTTATTATTAATAAGCTTTATATAGTAAATATAGTGCTAAAGTAAATATATTAGAAACTAAAGAAGCACCTTTAATAATATTTTAAAGAAATAGTAAACTTTAGTATTTACCTTAGTAAGTAAGTAATAAAATTACTTAAAAGTTATATATTATATATTTTTAGCTATAGTAATACCTTTTATAGTAATAACCTTAATTTAAAGGTCTTTATAGTAAGCTATATAATTATAGTTAATAGTAAACTAATTCTTTAATCTTTTAAAAAGTAAAGCTTTATTATACTTAATTTTATAGAAGCTAAATTTATTAACTTTATACTTACTACTTTATTTATAACTTAGGTATTTTAATTAATTAAGAACTTTAAATTTAAGTAAAAATCCTTTTTTTTATTATTTTCTAATAGTTAGAATATAAAGGTAATTATATTAAATAAAAAGTATTATAGCTATATAAAGTATATTAACTTATAATATAAATAGATAATTTAAGGAGTTTATAAAGGCCTCTTTTAACTTAAATAAATTAGTATAAATTAAATAATTATTAATAGCTTTACTAAAGGCTTTAATTATAAAAAACACTCTAACTTAATATACTTTCTTTAAATACTTTAAAAGAAAAGCTACTTTATAGCATTATAATAGCTAATTATAATTTCTATAAAATTTAAATAATATATATAATAATAAGAGACTTATATAAAAAACCTATACTCTTATACCTTATCCTTTTTTTAAGTGTAAAAGTAGCCTTTTAAAACCTCTTTTTATACTTATAAGCACTATTATAATAATAGTAAAAAGCTTATTTTTATTAGTAAACCTATTATAATATAGCACTTAATATAATTACTTTAAGCACTTTACCTAAGAATAAAATCTCTATATAGCTTCTATAGTATAGTTATTTAGCTATAGAGGTAGTATTATAAGTAGTAAAGTATATTTCCTTACTACTTTATTATATGCTTATAGCCTTAGTTCTTAGGTATCTAGGCTAAGATTATTTCCCTATATAAATCCCCTAGTAAATTCATTCTCTAGAGGATTTAATAGATTATGCTCTTTTTTCCGCATACACATATACTATAATAGCTAAATAAGTAATACCCTATAAGACCTAATAAAGATATATATTATAAGACTTAATTATTAAGTTTTATAAAAAAAAGCCTTTACTATAACTCCCTTAATTATTAGCTAAAACCTTTATTTTAAATAAGTTAATAATGATAATAATTGTATTACGCTAGCAGCCTTTGCAATTTATACTAAGCTATATCTAGAACCTCTGCTTCTTAGCGTTTATCTAGTTATAGGAAAACCTTTATTAAGTTACTAATTAGCTATATATATTATATAATTACTTATATAATATTTTAACTAATTAGTAGTTACCTAATAAAATAAAAAACCTAACTAAATATAAGATTATTTTTTACTACTTAGAATTCTAAGAACCCTAAGTCTAATTTCCTTCTATTAAAGCTAGTTAGATAATTATACCTTTACTAACTTATACCTAAAATTCTCCACTTTTTTACCCTGCTCTTTTACCTTTATAATACCCGTTAAATTCTTAGTAATTATAGCTATAACTAGCTCTACACTTAAAGAGCTAGGGGGTGTATTTACCTATTTATAGTGTAGTAGTAGCTACTTTATATTGCTTAGTAAGCTTAAATAAGTAGGGGGACTAAACCTACTATAATCCTTGCTTACTAAGCTACTCACTAGCTAGAAAAAGCCCCTACTTTTTCTAGCTAATTAAAGTCTAGTTTTTTCTTTAATATAGTATTACTAAGGAAAAGACCCCTTTATATAGGTTTATTAGCTAATTCTATTAGCTAATTGGTAACCTAATAAAGGTTTTCCTGTAACTAATAAATACTAAGAGGCAGAGGTTCTAGATATAGCTTAGTATAAATTGCAAAGGCTGCTAGCGTAATACAATTATTATTATTATTAACTACTAATATAGAATTAATATATAATTAACTTAAAATAAAACTATTTAATACTTTATTATACTTTTTAATATAGAAATTTATTTTATTTACTTTTATTTATTAAAAAAAATTATTTCTCTCTTTAAATTTACTTTAGTATTACTTTACCTTTATAATATATTTATTAATAACTTTAATTAATATTACTTTTTATAAAATAAAAAGAAAAAAACTTTAATAAGTAGTAATTTTTTACTTTAAATAGTAAAATAATAATAATTAAATTTTAAAATACTTTAAAAGGAAATTATATAGTAATTTTATAATAAATATAATAATATTATAAACTATATTTAAGCTATATTTAATATCTCTTTTTAATACTTAAAAAGGGCTAACTTTATTAAATTTAACTATATATTATAGCTTATTTAACTTAACTTTAACCTTTACTTTCTTACTATTAAAACCTTTTATTTTTACTAGTTTTATATAAAAAATAACTTTATTATTAATAAAGTAGCTTATTAGTTTTACTTTAAAGCTATAGCTTATTTATTTAAAAATAATAATAATATTAAAGCCTTTACTTATTAAATATTAATTAAACTTTACACTATTATAAACCTATTAATATTATATTTACCTTAAGGTGCCTTTAGGTATTATTTATAGTAAAATTAATAAATAAAGTAAGCTATATTAAATATAAAATATATTAATTATTATTAAAGATTAAACTATATTAATAATAGTTAGTAACTTATTATTAAAGTAATATAAACCTAAGCTTATATTATAACTAATAAATAGTAAAGCTTTAAATATATAATAATAAATATAATAATAGTAAAATATAAAGAGTTATAAAAGCTTAAATACTAAGCTTAGCTTTAAAGTAATATTTCTTTAGAATTTTAATAAGTATTAACTTTACTTTATAAAGGTACTAACTTTTTAATATTTATAACTTTATATAAAAATAAAGTAATAGCCTTTATTAAATAGTTTTTCCTTATATTTATAGCTTAAATTAATAATATTTTAGCTTTAATAAAGTATTAGCTTAATACTACTTTATTTCTAGCTAAAGATTATTTTATAAATAATAAAATTTATAGTATTATAAAAAGCTTTATTAATTAAAAAGTACTTAGCTTTAATAAGCTTTTAATAAGGTTCCTTAAGGCTTATAGCTAGCTACTTATTAGAGTTTTTACTACTCTTTTTAATATATATTACTAAATTAATTATTACTTAATATTATTTTATAAAGTAAAGGTTATAATATTAAAAATGCTAAGAAAATCTTTTAATAAGTAAAAATAAGCTAAAGTATAGTATTTTTTTTAATATTATTAATAAGGTATTTAAAGTAATAATAATAATATAAATTATATATATTATTAAAAAAAGTAATACCCTTTTAAATATATAAATAAGTAATAAAAAGAACTAATTAATAAAGATAGCTTTTAATATTCTTATTAAAGCTATATATATAGTATAGTATTATAATAATATTATATTATTACTTTAGCTAAATATTTTAGCTACTTTTAATATAGTTTACTATAGCTAACTATTATATATTAAACTTTAAGTAAAACTCTTTATATAAATAATAATATAAACTTAAGCCTTTACTATTAAAAGAATTACTTAATTATTTTTTAATAATTAAGCTATTAATAAGCTTTCTATCTCTAAAAAGGTATTATAAGAGTTTTTTATTTTCTTTATTCTCTTTTTTCTTTATATTAACTTACTTTATATAAAGCTATAAGTAATATAATTTATACTAATTTTAAGCTTTTTTAATAATATAAATATTTTTCTATATACTAAATAAAACTTAGTACTAACTTAAAGCTACTTAAAAAGTTTATATAAAGTAGTTTATAGAGTTAAAGCTATAATTCTATTTATAAAAAAGTAAGCTTATATACTTTACTTATTAATACTATATAATGATAATTATATTACGCTAGCAGCCTTTGCAATTTATGCTAAGCTATATCTAGAACCTCTGCTTCTTAGCGTTTATCTAGTTATAGGAAAACCTTTATTAGGTTACTAATTAGCTAATAGAATTAGCTAATTAGTAGTTACCTAATAGAATAAAAAACCTAACTAAATATAAGATTATTTTCTGCTGCTTAGAATCCTAAGAACCCTAAGTCTAATTTCCTTCCATTAAAAGCTAGTTAAATAATTATACCTTTGCTACCCTATACCTAAAACTCTCCACTTTTTTTGCCCTACTTTTCTACCTTTTTTAAATACCTATTAATCCTTAGTAATTATAGCTATAACTAGCTCTACACTTAAAGAGCTAAGGGGTATATTTTGCCTATATTAATACCTTTTTATTCTTATTTTAACTTTACTTAGTGTTTTAACTTATAAGCTTTTTATAGAATTTTATTTTATTTCTTTAAAGTATTAATAATATGCTATATTTATAATAGTATTTTACTTTTAAAAGAAAATATAATAGCTTTAAACTACTTTCTTTATACTATTACTATAGTATTTACCTTTACTTAGCTAATTAGTTATTTTACCTTTTTTTAAGTAATATTATATTTAACTAACTATAGTAGTTAGTATTATATTAAAATTAGTATAAATTAAGTTATATTTATATTAACCTTCTTACTAAAGATATATAAATCTTAGAAATTTATAATATAAAGTATAATATTATAATATAATATAATATAATATTTTAATTTAGCTATAAAATTAATTAGCTATTATATTATTATTACTTTAAAGGTATATATTTATTAAAATATAGGTTTTTTACTAAATAATTAACTTATAATAAGTTATATTAGTGCTTAGGTAGTTTAAAGCTAGGTTAAAGTTAGTACTAAGGTAAGTTATATACCTTAGGTATTATAGTACCTTTTAATAATATTTACTTCCTTAAAAAAGTAAGGTATATAAAGCTAGTTATAAGCTAGGCTAAGCTAGCCTTAAGTTAAAAGTAATACTAAATTAAAATAAAGAGGGTATTTATACTATATTTAAAAATAGTAGAATTTTATAGTATTATTTATTAAAGTAAATAACTTAAGGAGGTATATTTAGCTTTAGTTTAGCTTTTTAGTAAAAGCTTATATTAATAAAGTTACTTTTTTAAAAAAACCTATTATTTTTAATAATAAAAAGAGATAAATTGTTACGGAATAAAAGCTAGAACGCAACGCTTATACTGTTAGGTAAAAGGTCTGCTATAGCCATTAGTTAATAGCTACAGTAAATACAAGCCCTTATAAGACTTATTCTAGCATATAATAGGTGCTAGGGATAGAATTAATAAGCTAGTAGTCCTATGCTAGCCTAATTAGGTTAGAGCCTAATTAAAGGGAATCCTTCTAAGCTAGAAATAAATAAAGTAAGGGAACTTAAACCCCTATAAAACTAACTAAGGTTATTAAATCTAATTAATTAGTACACTCTATAGGGTACTAGTATTTATTATCTAGCTTATAGCTAGCTCTATAGAGAACCCTACTAATATCTGTAAAAAGCTTACATAGTTAGGACTTAAACACGCGCAATTGCTACCACTTATTACGGAATAAAAGCTAGAACGCAATGCTTATACCGTTAGGTAAAAGGTCTGCTATAGCTATTAGTTAATAGCTACAGCAAATACAAGCCCTTATAAGACTCATTCCAGCGCGTAACATAAATAGTTTAAAGTTTCTAGCTATTTTTTATTTTTTATACTTAAGTTCTTTTCTGCGACCCTAGTTAGAGACCACAGCGGCACTGGGACGGGACTAATAGAAACTTACCTAGTAGCAGGACTAATATATATTAGCACACTTAAAACATATTATACTAAGACTTTCTATAGATTAGCACTAGGCATAGCCTAACCTTAGAATAGGCACTTACCTTATTAATTATAATACTACTAGCTAATATCTTTACTTTTTATAAAGTATAAACTATAAAAATACTTTCTAAGCTCTTTAAGCTAAAGCTAGGTTAAAGGTAGAATTAAGGTAGAGAAAGGAATATACTTATACTAAGCTATAAAGTTAAAGATTTTTATATTATTATTTATAATAAGTTAGAATCTATAAATAAAACTACTATAAACCTATAATAAATAGTATTAATACTAATAGCACTATAAGTATAGTAAAAAGGGAATTACCTATAATTTTTATAATATATAAAGAAAAAGAAAGAAGGCTAAAGAAAGGGAAAAAAAGGCCTTTATATAATAAAAAAAGGACCCCTCTCTAGTTATTAATTTATTATTTTAATATATACTATAAAAAATATATTTAATATAACTAATTAATATAAATTAATATAACTTATATTACTAGTAATATAAAACCTAATTACTACTATTATAGTTATAGAGTAAACCCTAATTATTTTAATTAATATAAAAGTAAAGCTATTATAAAATTAATAATATTATTATTAGTAATTACCCTTAGTATATAAAGGCTACTTACTAAGCTAATATAGCCTTTTTAGCCCTTTAAAAAATTATTTTTCTACTATTAATAAGGAATTTTATTCTTTTAATACTAGTAAAATTTAATTTTTTTTAATATTAATACTAATTTAACTATACTTAAATTAGTATTATAAAAACATAAGAAAAAAAAACTTTTTATAAATTTGCCTACACCACTATAGCGCTATAGAACTAACTTTAAAATGCTTAAAAAGCTAATAAAAAGAATTATTATATTTATTTACTCCCTTTTTTAATAGTATATTAAGCCTAGAGTATAAGTATAGTAAATAAAGTAATATTAATAAATATTAATAGTAAAACTTATAGTTTTATATAGAGCTATTATTACTTTTTTATAAAATAAAGTAGCTTTATAATAAAACCCTAAGGAGAGCTTATACTTAAGGTAGTATAAAACTATATATTAAAATACCTTAAGCTTAAATATAATATAATTTCTAAGCTTATTCTATTAATATTACTATAAAGTATATAAAATATATTTCTTTATACCTTTAATATAAAGATAATTTATACTTACTATAAAAACCTTTTTTATAATTTTATAACTCTTTTTACTACCTTTATTAATATAGTATTTATTATATAGAATTTTAAAGCTATAATTAAATAAATAATAAATAAAGCCCTTTAAAGAGAATAAATAATAATATTAATATAGGCTAGTATTATTACTAATAAAACTAAAACTATAAGTTAAAACCCTTTAACTTAAAATACTATTATTATAGTAATATTACCTTAAGTATACTATAAAGCTATTATTAAAAGCCCTTTTATTAGTAAAGTAGTAAAGAATTAAATACTAAAAGAAATTATATAAATAGTTAATTATACTATTAAAGTAAATACTACTATAGTAATATATTATTTTTATAATAATAATATAGTTATTACCTTTAAAGATATAGCTAAGCTATATATTATAAATATAGCTTAAGTTTAAATAACTTTTAGTTTAAAGGTAGTGCTAAACTATAAAATATTTAGTTTTATTATTAAAGGCTTCTCTATAAAGAATATATAGAATTAACCTAAAAAGAATATTCTTTAATACCTTATTAATATTAATAATACTAAACTTATTTAAATAGTAATATAAAAGCTTAAGAGTATTATAATAAAGGTACCTTTTATTATTAATATTAATAATATTAAAGTAGCTAATTAGCTTTACTAAGCTAGGGTTATTTATAAGGTAAAAATCTTTAAAGTTAAGCTTTATAATAATATAGTATATTTTAAGTAATACTTTTATTATTATAAGTTTAATTATATTATAGCTAATTATAAAGTAACCCTATAGTATAGCTACTATACTATTAGCTAATATAATAAGGGTAAATAAGCTTATTTAGTACTAATAAAAATAGCTTAAAAATACTATTATAATTACTTAGGCTTATATATAGTATAATTAAAACTTTTTTTTATTATAAATAAGTAGTAATTTTATATAAAAATAATATACTTATACTACCTTTAAGCCTTTATTAACCTAAAGAAAATAGTATTTAAATAAATTAAAATTAAACTATATAGCTATTAATATAAAGTAAGCTTTTTATTATTTTATAAAGCCTTACTATAAAAGTATATTAATAAACCCTTAAGTAGCTATAATAAACTATTTAATACCTATTTAGCTATAATAACCTTAAGGGATATAGTATTATAAAGGCCTTTTTTAGCTAATAATTTATAACTATAGTAAACTTAAATATACTAAGTCCTACTTAATAAATTATATAATATAAATTATATATTAAAATATATAGAAGAAATTATATTTTATTAAGGTAATGCTATATTACTAGGCTAAGATTAATATAATAATAATTTAAAAACTAATTATTAATAATAAAATACCTTTAAACCCTAGCTTTAGCTACTTTTAGCTTATTATATAAAGTAGCTAAATAGTTATTTATATAAATTACTAATATAGTTTTAAGATATAGTTAGTATAGTTTAGTATTAATTAGTGCTTAGTATACTTATATAATATTAATATTTACTTTATATACTTTTCTCTCTATAAAAGAAACTAAATAATCCCTTTATATAACTTTATTATAGCCTTAATTTAAAGCTATAGTATATTTATAAGTAATTTTAATTAGTATTACTCTTTATAAAATAAATATAAATATATATTCTTTAAAAATAAACTTTTACTTAAAGTTATAGCTTAATAATACCTTACCTTTTTAATACTCTTTAGTAAAATTATATAGTAATTTTAAAGAAAATAAAATAATACTATTAATTATACTTAGCTAATTTAAAATATTATAGGTAAATATATAAAAAGCTTAAACTTAGCTAAATTTAACTATATTTTATAGCTTATATAGTTTAGTATTATAAATAATATAATACTTTTTATAATATTAAAATATACTTAAAAGAATATAAACCCTAACTTTATTACTAAGGAGGCTATATATTACTTTTATAATAATAATACTAACCCCTTACTTAATAGCCTCTATAAAGTTAATAGCTATACTAAATAAATAATAAAAAAGCTATAAGCTATAGTAAATAAAGTAACACTAAAGAGAGAGCTATATATTACTAGCTTAGTTTTATAGTAAAGTTAATAAATTTAAATAGCTATATAATAAGCTAAGAAAGTATAATATTAATAGTAAGCTATAAAGCTAAACTTTAATTAATAAATTACTATTAAAGTAAAAATAATTTAAACTTATATAGTTTATAATAAATACTATAGCTTATAGTATAAAGTAATAAATAAAGCTATTATTAGCTATAATAACCTATAAAAGCTTAAGTATTAGGCTTATTTTTATAATAGGCTTCTCTTTAAACTATAATAAATTTTAAACTTTATTTAAAGTAAAAGTACTATAGCTATACTTTATATAAGCTATAAAAATAAAGTATTTATTTTTATTAATTACTTTTTTTTTAAGTTATATATAAAAATAAATAATATATTAGCCTAGCTATACTTTTATCTTAATATTATATTATTTTCTCTTAAGAATTACTTTAATTAAATTAAAATTTAGAATATTATTTACTACTTAATAAATTAAAAGGTATTAAAGCTTAATAAAATTTTAGCTAGCTTTTTAAAGGCTTATAGCTTACCTTTAGCTTAAGTTTTTACTTATTTTTTAAATTATTATTATTACCTTAAGTATTACTTAGCTTTATTTTATAAAGCTAAAGTTATTATTCTTTATAAACTTAGAAAAATACTAAAAAAATAAAAGTAAGCTAAAGCCTAAAGACTTATCTCCTTACTAAGTATTACTAATAAGGTATTAAAAGCTATAGTAATAGTATAAATTACTAGTAGCTAAGGAGGGCTTAGCCTTATTAAAACTCTAAATAAAAAACTAAGTAAATAAATTAATAAAGATTACCTTTAATATTTTTATTAAAGTAATAAAAGTAATATAGTATTATAGTAAAATTATATTACTTTTTTAACTAAATATCTTTATTACTTTTAATATAATATACTATAATTAGCTTATTTATATTATATATTATATAGGCCTCTCTAGCTAAATATTATAATAAACCTATACCTTTATTATAATAAAAATAGCTTATTTTTTCTTAAAAGAAAAAATTATTATTTTTATTTTTATATTTATAAAGATATTATAAAGGTTTTTTATTTTCTTTATACTTTTTCTTTTATATATTATTTCTCTTTATAAAGCCCTATATATAGCTCTTTTTACTTTAAGTTTTAGCTTTTTAAATAATATAAATATCTTTATATATAGCTATACTTTAAAAGAAATATAAAACTAGCTTAAAGCTATATAGTATATTTATTAACTATAATTTATTAAATTTAGCTTAGTTTTCTATCTATAAAAAAGTAAGCTTATATACTTTATAAAATACTATTATATAGTTATAATACCTATTTACTTTAATATTACTATAGTTAAGCTTATTTAATTTACTTACTTTTTTAAAGTATAAATTTATAAAAAACTATATTAAAAAAATATTAAATATAAGTAACTATAAAGCTATATTAATAATAACTTACTTTTACTTTATTAGTAGTATTTATATAAAAATACTAACTATAAAAAGCTAAACTACTATATATATAAGTAATATAAAGCTTAGTTATATATAGTATAAAGATATACTATACCTTTATTACTTTAAGTAAAGTAATAAAAAGTATAGCTAAAGTTTTTATTATAAAATAAAATAAATATCTTTAAATTATAATTAAGGCCTTTTAAGCTATATTATACTTCTTTTTTAAAACTAAAATAATAATTTCCTTAATTAACCTTTACTTAAACTATTATACTAAATGCTTTTATAATAAAATTAAAGCTAATAAAATAGTAAAAAAAATTTAAACTATTTATATATTAATAATAATATACCTATAGTAATAGCTACTTTAATAAGAATAAATCCTTAAATTACTACTTTTATATATTTTATTTTTAAATTAAAGGCTATTTACCTTTATTATTACCTTACTATTAATAGTAAAATTAAATAAAAAATATAAAAATAAATAGCACTAAAAATAAGCTATTATATAAGTATAATAGTGCCCCCTTAAGCTTATAATAGCTAACTATAAACCTAACTTTTAAATAATAAGAAAAATTATATACCTTTATAAAGATTTACTTAAATATAAATTAGTAGCTTTTATTTAAATAAAAAAAAAAAATTAAGCTATAGGTATTTTTATTTAAATAGTATATTTTTAAAGTAAATTTACCTATATATTAATACTAAGAGAATTTTAAAAATATATACTATATTTTATTTAAATATTCTTATTATAATTATTTATACTTAGCTACCTCTAAAGAGGTATTATTATAAACCTATTATAATATTTATTTAGCCCTTAATAACTTATATATAGCTACTACCCTTACTTACTAGCTACTTTATATAGACTACTTTATATAGTATACCCTTAGTTTTTATTTATAAAACTACTAAGCTAAAAAAAATAAATATATACTAATAAAAAGCTAAACCTACTAAGCTATTAAGGTAGAAAGCACTTTAAATAATATATAAAAGAATAATATTAAGAAATAAAGTAATATAATAACTATATATAAATATACTATAAAAATAATATAGAAGTAGAATAATAATAATATATTTATTATTATTATTATTACTATTAATACTTTCTTTATTATTATTATTACTATTATTTTAATAATATAAGCTCTTTTAGCCTAAAGTATAGCTATTATAAATATAAATTACTTTTACTTTTTTTTTAAATTTATTTACTTTCTTTAAAGTATTAATATATTACTTTAGTAAAAAAAATAGCTTCTTTTACTATACCTTACTTAAAGTAAGCTTAATATTAAGCTTAGCTATAGTTTTTCTCTTTCTCTTTATAATAATAAACTACTTTAATTTTTTTTAAAGCTTATTATATTATTTATTCTATATTATAATATTAATTACTAAGGTAGTATTAGGCTAGAAATAAGGTAAACTTATATTAACTTCTTTATTATTTATATACTATTATTATATATAAATAAATTCCTTTATATTATTATAATATAAAGGCTAATTTTTAATTTATAACCTTAGTTAAAGATTATAATAATACTAAGGTAAAACTATTAAAAACTTACTTAGTAATAAAACTAATAGACTTTAGTATATTTATAATATATTATATTAAAACCTTCTATAAATTAGTATTAGCTATAGCTTAACCTTAAAATAAGCACTTACTTTATTAATTATAATACTACTAATTAATATCTTTACTTTTTATAAAGTATAAACTATAAAAATACTCCTTAGGCTTTTTAAGCTAAAGCTAAGTTAAAGGTAAAACTAAAGTAAGAGAGAGAATATATTTATATTAAGCTATAAAGTTAAAGAGCTTTATATTATTATTTATAATAAATTAGAACTTATTAATAAAATTACTATAAATTTATAATAAATAGTATTAGTATTAATAGTACTATAAATATAGTAAGGGGGGAATTACTTATAATTTTTATAATATATAAGGAAAAAGAAAGAAAGCTAAAGGGAGGGAAAAAGAGGCCTTTATATAATAAAAAAGGGAACCCTTTTTTAATTACTAATTTACTATTTTAATATATACTATAAAAATATAAATTAATATAACTTATATTATAAGTAATATAAAACCTAATTACTATTACTATAGTTATAAAGTAAACCTTAATTTTCTAAGTTAATATAAAAGTAAAGCTATTATAAAATTAATAATATTATTACTAGTAACTACCCTTAGTATATAAAGGCTACTTATTAAGCTAATATAGCTCTCTTTAATCCCCTAGAAAATTATTTTTTTATTATTAATAAGGAATTTTATTCTTTTAATATTAATAGAATTTATTTTTTTAATACTAATACTAAGTTAATTATACCTAAATTAGTACTATAATGCCTCTAACTTTTTTATATATTTATACACTTTACTATAACTATTATAAGCTTTATTTAGTAATAGCGCACTATTTATATATACTATAGAACCACCCTAGGATTACTATAGTTCTAGCCTAATAGCACTAAGATTACTATATAGGTTTTCCCCTCTATACTAGGGTTTTTCCTATATAGATTAAATAGAAAAGGTTCTAGAAATTAGGGCCTAGCCCTAACTAGCGTAATTTAATAATAATAATAATTAGTATTATAATACCCCTAACTTATTTATATATTTATATACTTTATTATAATTATTATAGGCTTTACCTAGTAGTAGCGCACTATTTATATATACTATAGAACTACTTTAGAATTACTATAGTTCTAGCCTAATAGCACTAAGGTTACTATATAGGTTTTTCTCTTTATACTAGGGTTTTTCCTATAGATCAGATAGAAGAGGTTCTAGAAATTAGGGCCTAGCCCTAACTAGCGTAATTTAATAATAATACTTAAGTTCTTTTTTATTAAGGTATTTTTTAAAAGAATATTAAATATTTTTATATTATTATTAACTTTTATAAACTATACTAAAGCTTTTTAAATAGTTAATTTATTAATAATAATAAGCTTTATATATTTAATAAAATTCTTAAGTTTTACTTTATAAATAATAGCTTTTATTATTTTTTACTTAGTATTTAAAATAATAAAGTTTATAGAGTTTTAATAAAAAGAGTTTTTAATTAAAAAAGGTTTTAAATTAAGTTAAAGTTTACTATTAATATATTAATATAAAACCTTTCGTAAATTTGCCTACACTACTATAGCGCTGTAGAACTAACTCTAAAACGCTTAAAAAGCTAATAAGAATCATTATATCTATTTACCCCTTCCTTTAATAGCATATTAAGCCTAGAGTATAGATATAGTAAATAAGGTAATATTAATAGATATTAATAGTAAAAATAATAGTTTTATATAAAGCTATTACTACCTTTTTATAGAATAAAGTAGCTTTATAATAAAACCTTAGAGAGAGCCTATACCTAAGGTAGTATAGAATTATATATTAAAATACTTAAAGCTTAAATATAATAAAATTACTAAGCTTATCCCTTTAATATTACTATAAAGTATATAAAAAATATTTCTTTATACCTTTAATATAAAGATAACCTATATTTATTATAAAAACCTTTTCTATAATTCTATAACTCTTTTTACTATCTTTATTAATATAGCACTTACTATATAGAATTTTAAAGCTATAGTTAAATAAATAGTAAATAAAGCCCTTTAAAAAGAATAAATAATAATATTAATATAAGCTAGTATTACTATTAGTAAAACTAGAATTATAAGTTAATACCTTTTAATTTAAAATACTATTACTATAATAATATTACCTTAAATATACTATAAAGCTATTATTAAAGGCCTTTTTATTAGTAAAGTAGTAAAAAACTAAATACTAAAAGAAATTATATAAGTAGTTAACTATATTATTAAGGTAAATACTATTATAGTAATATACTACCTTTATAATAGTAATATAATTATTACCTTTAAAGATATAGCTAAGCTATATATTATAATAGCTTAAGTTTAAACTACTTTTAGCCTAAAGGTAGTGCTAAACTATAAAATATTTAGTTTTATTATTAAAAGCTTCTCTATAAAGAATATATAGAATTAACCTAAGGAGAATATTCTTTAATACTTTATTAATATTAATAGCATTAAACTTATTTAAATAATAGTATAAAAGCCTAAAGGTATTATAATAAAAATACTTTTTATTATTAGTATTATTAGTATTAAAGTAGCTAATAAGCTTTACTAAACTAAGGTTATTTATAAGGTAAAAGTCTTTAAAGTTAAACTATATAATAATATAGTATACCTTAAGTAATGCTTTTATTACTATAAGTTTAAATATATTATAGCTTACTATAAAGTAATTTTATAATATAGCTACTATATTACTAGCTAGTATAATAAGGGTAAATAGACTTATTTAGTATTAATAAAGGTAGCTTAAAAATACTATTATAACTACTTAAGTTTATATATAATATAGTTAAAACTTTATTTAATTATAAATAAATAATAGTTTTATATAAAAGTAGTATACTTATACTACCTTTAAGCCTTTATTAACTTTAAGAAAATAATATTTAATAAACTAAAGTTAAATTATATAGCTATTAATATAAAGTAAGCTTCTTATTATTTTATAAAGCTTTACTATAAAAGTATATTAATAAACCCTTAAGTAATTATAATAAATTACTTAATACTTATTTAGCTATAATAACCTTAAGAGTATATAGTGCTATAAAGGCCTTTTTTAGCTAATAACTTATAACTATAATAAACTTAAATATACTAAGTACTACTTAATAATCTATATAATATAAGTTATATACTAGAATATATAGAAGAAATTATACTTTATTAAAATAATATTATATTACTAAGCTAAGGTTAATATAGTAATAATTTAAAAACTAACTACTAATAATAAAATACCTTTAAACCTTAGCTTTAGTTACTTTTAGCTTATTATATAAAGTAGCTAAATAACTATTTATATATATTACTAGTATAATCTTAAGATATAATTAGTATAGTTTAGTATTAATTAGTACTTAGTATATTTATATAATACTAATATTTACTTTATATACTTTTCTCTTTATAAAAGAAATTAAATAACCTCTTTATATAACCTTACTATAGCTTTAACTTAAAGCTATAGTATATTTATTAATAACTTTAATTAGTATTACTCTTTATAGAATAAATATAAATATATATTCCTTAAAAGTAAACTTTTACTTAAAGTTATAATATAATAATACCTTACCTTTTTAATACCCTTTAGTAAGGTTATATAGTAAGCTTAAAGAAAATAAAATAGTACTATTAATTATACTTAGCTAACTTAAGATATTATTACTAAATATATAAAAAGCCTAAACTTAGCTAGGTTTAATTATATTCTATAGCTTATATAGTTTAGTATTATAAATAATATAATACTCTTCTTAATACTAAAATATACTTAAAAAAATATAAACCCTAATTTTATTACTAAAAAAGCTATATATTACTTTTATAATAATAATACTAACTCTTTATTTAATAGCCTTTATAAAGTTAATAGCTATATTAAGTAAATAATAAAGAAGCTATAAGCTATAGTAAATAAAGTAATACTAAAGAAAGAGCTATATATTATTAGCTTAGCTTTATAGTAAAACTAATAAGTTTAAATAGCTATATAATAAGCTAGAAAAGTATAATACTAATAGTAAGCTATTAAGTTAAATACTAACTAATAAGCTACTATTAAAGTAAAGATAATTTAAGTCTATATAGTTTATAATAAGCACTATAACCTTTAGTATAAAGTAATAAATAAAGCTACTATTAATTATAATAACTTATAAAAGCTTAAGTACTAAGCTTACCTTTATAATAGCTTTTTTTTTAAAACTATAATAAATTCTAAACTTTATTTAAAGTAAAAGCACTATAGCTATACTTTATATAAGCTATAAAAATAAAGTACTTATTTTTACTAACTATTTTTTCCTTAAGTTATATATAAAAATAAATAATATACTAGCCTAGCTATACTTCTACCTTAATATTATACTATTTCTCTTTAAAGACTATTTTAATTAAATTAAAATTTAAAATATTATTTATTATTTAATAAGTTAAAAGGCACTAAAGCTTAATAGAATTTTAGCTAGCTTTCTAAAGGCTTATAGCTTACTCTTAGCTTAAGTTCTTACCTACCTTTTAAATTATTATTATTACTTTAAATATTACTTAGCTTTATTTTATAAAGCTAAAGTTATTATTCTTATAAACTTAAAAAAATACTAAAGAAATAAAAATAAGCTAAAGCCTAAAGACTTATTTTTTTATTAAGTATTATTAAAAAAGTACTAAAAGCTATAGTAATAGTATAAATTATTAGTATAGCTAAAAAGGGCTTAGCTTTACTAAAACTTTAAAAAAAAAACTAAGTAAATAAGTTAATAAAGATTACCTTTAGTATTCTTACTAAAGTAATATAAGTAATATAGTACTATAGTAGAATTATATTACTTCTCTAATAAAATATATTTACTACTTTTAATATAATTTATTATAATTAGCTTATTTATATTATATACTATATAGGCCTTTCTAGCTAAATATTATAGTAAACCTATATTTGTTTTTAAAAACTTCTTATAAATCTGCCTGCACCCCTATAGCAATATAGAACTAACTCTAAAACATATAAAAACCTTAGAATATTAATTACTATACTTATTTACCCCCCTCCTTAATAGTGTATTAATACTAAAGTATAGGTATAGTAAATAAGGTAATTTTAATAAATATTAATAGTAGAAATTATAATTTTATTTAAAGTTATTACTACTTTCTTATAAAATAAAGTAGCCTTATAATAATAAACTATATTAAAACTATATTACCTTTAGTATATAAGCTAGTATTAACTTATTTATATTAGAAATATAATAAAATTACTAAACTAATACTAGTATAATTACTAGGAAATATATAGAATATTATTCTTTAAATTATTAATATAGAAATAATATATATTTAATATAAAGCCCCTTAGCCTTTAATACCTTTTATAACCCTTACTATTAATAATAAAGTCCTAATAGTAAAAAACCTTTTTATAATAATAAAAGCTATAGTTATAAAGGTATTTTAAGCTAGGAAAGCTATAGTATTAATATAGGTAAGCATTACTATAAATAATAGAATTATAATAACTTTAATAATATAATAATAGCCTACCTTTATAGTAATACTACTTAGAACTTTTTGTAAATTTGCCTACACCGCTATAGCGCTATAAAATTAACTTTAAAACGCTTAAAAAGCTAATAAAAAAATTATTATATTTATTTACCCCCTTCTTTAATAGTATATTAAGCCTAGAGTATAGATATAATAAATAAAGTAATACTAATAAATATTAATAGTAAAAATTATAGTTTTATATAAAGCTATTATTACTTTTTTATAAAATAAAGTAGCTTTATAATAAAACTCTAAAGAGAGCCTATATTTAAAATAGTATAGAATTATATATTAAAATACCTTAAGCTTAAATATAATAAAATTACTAGGCTTATTTTACTAATATTACTATAAAGTATATAGAATATATTTCTCTATGCCTTTAATATAAAGATAATTTATACTTACTATAAAAACCTTTTTTATAATTCTATAACCCCCTTAACTACTTTTATTAATATAATACTTATTATATAGAATTTTAAAGCTATAGTTAAATATATAATAAATAAAGCTCTTTAAAGAGAATAAATAATAATATTAATATAAGCTAATATTACTATTAATAAAAATAAAACTATAAGTTAAAACCCTTTAACTTAAAATACTACTACTATAGTAATATTACTTTAAATATATTATAAAGCTATTATTAAAGGCCTTTTTATTAGTAAAATAATAAAGAATTAAATATTAAAAGAAATTATATAAGTAATTAATTATACTATTAAGGTAAATACTACTATAATAGTATACTATTTTTATAGTAGTAATATAGTTATTACCTTTAAAAATATAGCTAAGCTATATATTATAAATATAGCTTAAGTTTAAACTACTTTTAATTTAAAAGTAGTATTAAACTATAGAATATTTAGTTTTATTATTAAAAGCTTTTTTATAAAAAATATATAAAACTAACCTAAGGAGAATATTCTTTAATACTTTATTAATATTAATAGTATTAGCTTTATTTAAATAGTAGTATAAAAGCCTAGAGGTATTATAATAAAAATACTTTTTATTATTAATATTAATAATATTAAAGTAGCTAACTAGCTTTACTAAGCTAAGGTTATTTATAAAGTAAAAATCTTTAAAGTTAAGCTTTATAATAATATAATATACCTTAAGTAATACTTTTATTACTATAAGTTTAGTTATATTATAGCTTACTATAAAGTAACTTTATAATATAGCTATTATATTACTAGCTAGTATAATAAAAGTAAATAAACTTATTTAGTATTAATAAAGGTAGCTTAAAAACACTATTATAATTATATAGGCTTATATATAGTATAGTTAAAACTTTATTTAATTATAAATAAGTAGTAATTTTATATAAAAGTAATATACTTATATTACCTTTAGGCTTTTACTAACTTAAAGAAAATAGTATTTAAATAAACTAAAGTTAAACTATATAGCTATTAATATAAAGTAAGCTTTTTATTATTTTATAAAGCTTTACTATAAAAGTATATTAATAAACCTTTAAGTAGCTATAATAAACTACTTAATATCTATTTAGCTATAATAACCTTAAGGGTATATAATACTATAAAGGCCTTTCTTAGCTAATAATTTATAATTATAGTAAAACTAAATATATTAAGTATTACTTAATAAAGTATATAATATAAATTATATACTAAAATATATAAAAGAAATTATACTTTATTAAAGTAATACTATACTATTAAGCTAAAGTTAATATAATAATAATTTAAAAACTAACTATTAATAATAAAATACCTTTAAACCCTAGCCTTAGCTACTTTTAGCTTATTATATAAAGTAGCTAAATAGCTATTTATATAAACTATTAGTATAGTTTTAAAATATAGTTAGTATAGTTTAGTATTAATTAGTGCTTAGTATACTTATATAATACTAATATCTACTTTATATACTTTTCTTTCTATAAAAAAAACTAAATAATCTCTTTATATAACCTTATTATAGCCTTAACTTAAGGCTATAGTATATTTATAAATAACTTTAATTAGTATTACTCTTTATAAAATAAATATAAATATATATTCCTTAAAAATAAACTTTTACTTAAGGTTATAGTTTAATAATATTTTACTTTTTTAATGCCCTTTAATAAAGTTATATAATAATTTTAAGGGAAATATAATAATATTATTAATTATACTTAGTTAACTTAAAATATTATAGCTAAATATATAAAAAGCTTAAACTTAGCTAAGTTTAATTATATTCTATAGCTTATATTATTTAATATTATAAATAATATAATACTCTTTATAATATTAAAATATACTTAAAAGAATATAAACTTTAACCTTATTACTAAAAAAGCTATATATTACTTTTATAATAATAATACTAACTCTTTATTTAATAGCCTTTATAAAGTTAATAGCTATATTAAATAAATAATAAAAAAGCTATAAGCTATAGTAAATAAAGTAGTGCTAAAGAGAGAGCTATATACTATTAATATAGCTTTATAATAAAACTAATAAGTTTAAATAGCTATATAATAAGCTAAGAAAGTATAATATTAATAATAAGCTATAAAGCTAAACTTTAATTAATAAGCTATTACTAAAGTAAAGGTAACTTAAGCCTATATAGTTTATAATAAATACTATAGCTTATAGTATAAAGTAATAAATAAAGTTATTATTAGCTATAATAACTTATAAAAGCTTAAGCACTAAGCCTATCTTTATAGTAGCTTTTTCTTTAAATTATAATAAATTTTAAACCTTATTTAAAGTAAGGGCACTATAGCTATACTTTATATTAGCTATAAAAATAAAGTATTTACTTTTATTAATTACTTTTTCCTTAAGTTATATATAAAAATAAATAATATACTAGCCTAGCTATACTTTTACTTTAATACTATATTATTTCCCCTTAGAAATTACTTTAATTAAACTAAAATCTAAAATATTATTTATTACTTAGTAAGTTAAAAGGTATTAAAGCTTAATAGAATTTTAGCTAGCCTTTTAAAGGCTTATAGCTTACTTTTAGCTTAAGTTTTTACTTACCTTTTAAATTATTATTATTACTTTAAATACTATTTAGCTTTATTCTATAAAGCTAAAGTTATTATTCTTTATAAACTTAAAAAAACACTAAAGAAATATAAGTAAGCTAAGGCTTAAAAACTTATCTCTTTATTAAGTATTATTAATAAGGTATTAAAAGCTATAGTAATAGTATAAATTATTAGTATAACTAAAGAGAGCCTAGCCTTATTAGAACTCTAAATAAAGAATTAAATAAATAAATTTATAAAGATTGCTTTTAGTATTTTTATTAAAGTAATAAAAGTAATATAGTACTATAATAAGTACTTACTTTATTAATTATAATATTACTAGCTAATATCTTTACTTTTTATAAGGTATAAACTATAAAAATACTCTTTAAGCTTTTTAAGCTAAAGCTAGGTTAATAGTAAAACTAGGGTAAAGAAGGGAATATATTTATATTAAGCTATAAAGTTAAAGATTTTTATATTATTATTTATAATAAGTTAAAAGCTATAAATAAAACTACTATAAACCTATAATAAATAGCACTAGCACTAATAACATTATAAGTATAGTAAGGGGGTAATTATTTATAATTTTTATAATATATAAAGAAAAATAAAAAAGGCTAAAAAAAAGAGAAAAAAGGCCTTTATATAATAAAAAAGGAAACCCCCCTTTAGTTATTAATTTACTATTTTAATATATACTATAAAAAACGCGTTTAATATAACTAATTAATATAAATTAATATAACTTATATTATAGATAATATAGAACTTAACTATTATTACTATAGTTATAAAGTAAACCTTAAACTTTTAAATTAATATAAAAATAAAGCTATTATAAAATTAATAATATTATTATTAGTAACTACCTTTAGTATATAAAGGCTACTTATTAAGCTAATATAGCCTTTTTTAGTCCCTTAAAAGATTATTTTTTTATTATTAATAGGAATTTTATTCTTTTAATATTAATAGAATTTAATTTTTTTAATATTAATATTAAATTAACTATACTTAAACTAATACTATAATACCTTTAACTTTTTTATATATTTATATACTTTACTATAATTATTATAGGCTTTACCTAGTAATAGCATACTATTTATATATACTATAAAACCACCCTAGGACTACTATAGTTCTAGCTTAATAGTACTAAAGTTATTATATAGGTTTTCCCCCCTATACTAGGGTTTTTCCTATGTAAATTAAATAGAAGAGGTTCTAGAAATTAGGGCCTAGCCCTAACTAGCGTAATTCAATAATAATAATAGTAATACTACTTTACCTATATTATAAAGTTATAGTTAAAGGGATTATTATTATTAAAATTATATAAACTTACTCCTTTAAGGATATTATTATAACTATTAACTAGGCTATAAGCTTTAAAACTATAGTAATAATATATTACCTTTATAGTAATAATATAATAATAACTTTCTATAACTTAATAAAGCTATATACTAATAATACTACTTAGGTTTAAACTATATTTAAATTAAATATAACTCTAAACTACTATATATTTAGTATTATTATTAAAGGCTTCTTTACTTAATATATATAAAATTAAAGCTAAGAGAATATTCTTAAGGCATTTACTATAACTAATAAACCTAGAATTATAAGGGTTATAGCCTATAAACTCTATAATATCTTTATAAAAGCGCTCTTTATTATTAATATTAATAGAGTTAATATAATAAACTAACTATACTAAGCTAGTATTATTTATAAAGTAGAAATATTTAAAGCTAAACCTTATAATAAAGCTTTATATTTATATTAATACTTTAGCTATTTTAAATTTAATTATATAGCTATATACTATAGCTTAGTATTATACTATAGCTATTACTTTACTAATTAATATAAAAGTAATAAATAGTTTTACCTTACTCTATTAAGGTTAATTTAAAAGCAATACTTTAACTATATAAAAGTATACTTAATATAGTTTAAACTTTATACTATAGCTAATAAATAATAATTTTAAGCTAAGGCTATATACTTAATATACCCTTAGTTATTTATTACTTTAATACTACTTTAAAATAATAGCTAAATAAAAGTTTAAACTTATTATTATAATACTAATAAGCTATTTATTTAATTAGTATTACTTTAGTATTAAATTAATAAACCCTAGGGAAGAATATATTTTCTAAACTTTTATAACCCCTTTATACCTTAACTCTAGAGTATTATAGTAGCTTTTCTTAGCTAATAGCTTATTATTATATTAAAACTAAGTATTTAAATACTAACTTTTACTTAATAAACTATTTAACTAGTTATAATAAAAGTTATATACTAAAATATATAGAAGAAAACCTACTTTATTAAACTAGCCCTTAAGGCTTAGCTTAGTATTAATATAATTATTATATAGAAACTAAGCCTTATTAATAATGCTTTACTTAACTTATGCTTTACTTAACTTAAGCTTTAGCTATTTCTAGCTTATATACTAGGGTAGTAGAATTACTATATATATTAACTACTAATATAAAACTAATATATAGTTAACTTAAAATAGAATTAACTAGTGCTTTATTATACTTTTTAATATAAAAATTTACTTTATTTACTTTTCTTTATTTAAAAAAAAATAATTTACTTTTCTTTTTAAATTTACTTTAGTATTACCTTACCTTTATAATATATTTATTAATAACTTTAATTAATATTACTCTTTATAAAATAAAAAGGAAAAAACTTTAATTAATAGTAATTTTTTACTTTAAGTAATAAAGTAATAATAATTTAGTTTTAAAATACCTTAAAGGGAAATTATATAAAGGTTTTATAATAAATATAATAATACTATTAATTATATTTAAGCTATATTTAATATCCCCTTTTAATACTTAAAAAGGGCTATTTTTATTAAATTTAATTATATACTATAGCTTATTTAACTTAATTTTAATTTTTACTTTTTTACTATTTAAACTCTTTATTTTTACTAGCTTTATATAAAGAATAACCTTATTATTAATAAAGTAACCTATTAGTTTTACTTTAAAGCTATAGCTTATTTACTAAAAAATAATAATAATATTAAAATATTTACTTATTAAATTCTAATTAAACTCTAAGCTATTATAAACTTAATAATACTATACTTACTTTAAAGTACCTTTAAGTACTATTTATAGTAAAATTAATAAATAAAATAAGCTATACTAAATATAAAATATACTTATTATTACTAAAGGTTAAACTATACTAATAATAGCTAGTAACTTATAATTAAAGTAGTATAAACTTAAGCTTAAGTTATAATTAATAAATAGTAAAGCTTTTAATATATAGCTATAAATATAATAATAATAAAGTATAAAGAGTTATAAAAGCTTAAATACTAAGCTTAACTTTAAAGTAGTATTTCCTTAGAATTTTAATAAGTATTAACTTTACTCTATAGTAGTATTAACTTTTTAATACTTATAACCTTATATAAAAATAAAGTAATAGCCTTTATTAAATAGTTTTTCTTTATATTTATAGCCTAAATTAATAATATTTTAACCTTAATAAAGCACTAGCTTAATACTACTTTATTTCTAGCTAAGGATTATTTTATAAATAATAAAATTTATAGTATTATAAAAGGCTTTACTAGCTAAAAGGTATTTAGCCTTAATAAGCTTTTAATAAAGTTTCTTAAAGTTTATAGCTAGCTACTTATTTAAGTTCTTACTACTTTTTTTAATATATACTACTAAACTAATTACTATTTAGTATTATTTTATAAAGTAAAGGTTATAATATTAAAAAAGCTAAGAAAATCCTTTAAAAAGTAAAAATAAGCTAAGGTATAGTATTTTATCTCTCTTTTTAGTATTATTAATAAGATATTTAAAGTAATAATAGTAATATAAATTATATATATTACTAAAGAAAGTAATACTCTTTTAAATATATAAATAAGTAATAAAAAGAATTAATTAATAAAAATAGCCCTTAGTATTCTTATTAAAGCTATATATATAGTATAGCACTATTATAGTATTATTTTATTACTTTAGCTAAATATTTTAACTACTTTTAATATAATTTATTATAGCTAGCTACTATATATTATACTTTAAGTAGAACTCTTTATATAAATAGTAGTATAAACCTAGGCCTTTATTACTTAAAAAACTACCTAATTATTCTTTAATAATTAAACTATTAATAAGCTTTTTATCCTTATAAAGATATTATAAAGGTTCTTTATTTTCTTTATTTTCTTTTTTCTTTATATTACCTTACTTTATATAAAGCTATAAATAATATAATTTATATTAGTTCTAAGCTTCTAATAATATAAATATTTTTATATATAGCTATATACTAAATAAAACTTAATATTAACTTAAAGCTACTTAAAAAGTTTATATAAAGTAATTTATAGAATTAAAACTATAGTTTTACCTATAAAAAAGTAAGTTTATATACTTTACCTATTAGCACTATATAGTAATAACCTTAGTTTAACTTAGTATTACTATAATTTAATTAATATAATTTACTTACTTTTTTAAGGTTTAAATTTACTATAAACTTTAATAATAAGTATACTATTAATAAATTAAGGTAAAATTAAAGTAATAGTAGCTTATACTTATAGTACTATTAATATTTACTTAAGGTTACTCTTTATATAATGCTTAGCTTTTATATATATAAGTTATTTATAGTATTATTATATATAATATAAAGATATACTATACTTTATTTAGTACTAATAAAAAGGCTTATAGTATAGCTAAAGTATTTATTTTTAAATAAATAAAGTGCTTTAAAATAATTATAAAAGCCTATAAAGTAATATTATAGTTTCTATTTAAAACTAAATTAGCTATACTTTTAATTTATCTTTACCTTAACTACTATATATACTATTACTTTAACTATATTAAAGCTAATAATATAGCTAATAAAATCTAAGCTATTTATCTATTAATAGTAAGTTAGCTTTATTAATATTAATATTATTAGCTTTACTATACCCTTACCTCTAACTATATATTATTTTTAAACTTTCTTTATAATTATACCTCTACCTTTTTACTTATTAAGTAGTTTATATAAAATTAGTTTACTTTATAGTATTATAATTAAAAAGTAATAAAAATATATTAATTTTAACTTAAACCTATAATAATAAAATAAAATTTAAGCTTTACTTTTATAAAGAAAATTATTTACCTTTATTATAGCTTTATAAAGTATAAATTTACTATCTTTATTTAACTATATACTAAATATTTAAATATATAAGTCTATTTATACTATTATTATATACTTATTATTATTAAATTACGCTAGTTAGGGCTAGGCCCTAATTTCTAGAACCTTTTCTATCTAATCTATATAGAAAAAACCCTAGTATAAAGGGGAAAACCTATATAGTAACCTTAGTGCTATTAAGCTAGAACTATAGTAGTTTTAAAGTAGTTCTATAGTATATATAAATAGTATACTACTATTAGGTAAGGCTTATAATAGTTATAGTAAAGTATATAAATATATAAAAAAGTTAGGGGCATTATAGTATTAATTTAAGTATAGTTAATTTAGTATTAGTATTAAAAAAATTAAATTTTATTAATATTAAAAGAATAAAATTCCTTATTAATAGTAAAAAAATATTCTTTTATAGAATTAAAGGGGGCTATATTAGCTTAGTAAGTAGCCTTTATTAACTAAAGGTAGTTATTAATAATAATATTATTAATTTTATAATAGCCTTACTTTTATATTAATTTAGAAAATTAGAGTTTACTTTATAACTATAATAGTAGTAGTTAGGCTCTATATTATCTATAATATAAGTTATATTAATTTATATTAATTAGTTATATTAAATATATTTTTTATAGTGTATATTAGAATAATAAATTAGTAACTAAAGGGAGGTTTCCTTTTTTATTATATAAAGGCCTTTTTCTCTCTCTTTTTAGCCTTTTTTTTTTTCTTTATATATTATAAAAATTATAAATAATCCCCCCCTTATTATACCTATAGTGCTACTAATACTAATGCTATTTATTATAGGTTTATAGTAGTTTTATTTATAGATTCTAACTTATTATAAATAATAGCATAAGAATCTTTAACCTTATAGCTTAGTGTAAGTATATACCCTCCCCTGCCCTAGTTGTAAAGGGGAAGGGGAAGGCTATAGCTAGGCCTAGCACTAGGCCCGCCTTAGGTAAGGCATAGTAAGAGAAGCTACTTTCCTTACTAGGGTAGTATATTAATACTTTAAAGAAAGTAAATAAATTAAAAAAAGAGAAGTAAAAATAGCCTATACTTATAATAGCTATACCCTAGGCTAAAAGAGCCTATATTACTAAGATAGTAGTAGTAGTAATCAGAGTATTGCAATACAATACATCCCTAATTTTTAAATACAAAATACAATATAAATATAATACATTTAAAATAAAATACAATACATTATAAATTTTTAAATACAAATACAATACAAAATACAATACAAAATACATTTGTATTTTTGTATTTATAGTAGTATATAGTATTTAATAGTAATTATAGTAATTATAGTAATTTATAGTATTATATTGTATTATATTACATTATATTATATTGTATTAGATTACATTATGTTATATTATATTATATTATATTATATTATATTATATTATATTATATTATATTATATTATATAAATATTATATTATATTATAATTATAGTCACTTATAGTATTATATTATATTATATTATACTATACTATATTATACTATATAAGATTATAATATATAAAATTATAATATATTTTATACTTATTAATTATAAAGAATATAAATTTAATTTTAAAGAAAAATCTTAATATATTAAGA
>SRPT01000288.1:0-33927 GCA_018360205.1 Claviceps digitariae | reverse complement strand
TGTTTTTTTTTTTTTTTTTTTTTTTTTTTTTTTTTTTTTCGTTTCTGTCCTGGCTTTTGAGCTTGGATTGGATCATGGGTGGTGATTTTGTTTGGTGATTTGGCGGTGGGCTGTTGATATGTATGCACATGTAGATGTATATTTAGTAGGTGTAGATTGAGGTGTAGATATAGATGCGCAGGGAGTACAAAAAGACATTTTTGCATGGGACGTGGACTTGCTTTTCCTTTTTTTAAAAAAAAGAAAAAAGGAAACACTACTTTTATTTTCCTGGAAAAGGAAACAGATAGGTAGCCTTTTCTCTTTATTTTAAAAAAAAGAGGAACTTTATTTTTTATTTTAGAAAAAGAGATAAAAGGGGGAAAAGAAAGAACGGAACAATAGAACACTAAAATAAAGAAACAAAAAGCAATTTCTATTACAGTATTTATTATGATTTTTTTTTAAAAAAGAAAAGGAAGAAGAAGAAAGAAGAAACAGTCCGTTGAATTAGGAGGGACGTTCGCTCTGGAGTGGGGTACTTCATTACCACCAGTCTTATCTTATCAGTGCTCCATTTTATTTTTATTTTTTTCCCTTACCCATGGCTACTAAAGTCTAACAGTGATTCTTTTTTTGAACCCAAGTTGGCGGGCAAAGCATTGTCGAACGAATTTGAAACCGCAATTCAAACACGATTCCGGTTCATTCTAAAACAAACCCGAAACGAAACAAAAAAGAAAAGTAAAGAAGAAAAAAAAAAAGCAAGAACAGAAACCACCCTCTGTATTTCAAACGACACGCTCCTAGACACCTCCCCCTGGCAAAAAGTCATGGCCAAGAGAAAGAGAACCGCCGTGGCTAGCAGCGGCGAAGGTGTCGCCGAATCCATACCGATCAACAAGAAGACAAAAGCTTCGATCGCGGTCTCGGTCTCCACCTCAAGTTCAGCTACCGCCTCGGGATCGGAAAAGAAAGCAAAGCCAGCAGCAGCAGCAGTAGCAGCAGCGCCTTCACCCCCCGTCGGCAGAAAATTGGAAACAGAAACTCTACAGATCATCGCGGGCTCGTACGACCACGTCCTGCACGGACTCACCGCCCGGATTGTGGACGGAGGAGAAAGGGTCGAATTCGCGGACACGTTCCTCTTCAACGCACATAGCTCGGCGATTCGATGCGTCGCCGTGTCGCCGCCGTCGGCGCCCGTCCCGGGCCAGATGCAGAAGGTGCTGCTCGCGTCGGGAGGCACCGACGAGCGAATCAATATTTACAGTCTGTCGGCGCATCCGCCGAGGACGGGCGGCAAGAACCAGAATCTGCTGGCCAAGGTGGCGTCGCGGCCCATCGTGGAGAACGCCAAGAACAGGGAGCTGGGGACGCTGTTGCACCACGCGGCGACGGTGACGGCGCTGCGGTTCCCGACGCGCGGCAAGTTGCTCACGGCGGGGGAGGATTCGACCATCTCGGTGGCCCGCACGAGGGACTGGTCCGTCTTGAGCACAATCAAGGTGCCGGTGCCGGTGGCGCAGGGCCGGCCCAGCGGCGACACGGCTCCCTTTGGCGGCACGCCTTCGGGGGTCAACGACTTTGCCATTCATCCCAGCATGAAGCTGATGATTAGCGTGGGCAAGGGCGAGCGGTGCATGCGGCTGTGGAACTTGGTCACGGGGAAAAAAGCCGGTGTCTTGAGTTTCAGCAGAGATATGCTGCAACAGGCTGGGGAAGGGAGACATTCTACCGGCGAGGGACGGAAGGTCGTCTGGGGTAGTGCGGACGGCGCAGACGAATTCGCCGTGGGCTTTGACCGCGACATTGTCGTCTTTGGCATGGACAGCGTGCCAAAGTGCCGTGTCATGGGTGGCAGCAGTAGCGGCGGCGGCGGCATCGGCGGTCCACGACGAACAAAAGTCCACCAATTCACCTACATTACCATTGACGAGGACGCTGGCCTGTCGCTACTGGCCGTCGCGACGGAAGACGGCCGCGTCGTCTTCTTCTCCACCAAAGCAGAGCATCTATCCGTGCCAGTGGAAAGTGGTGACAGCAAGAGCACAAACGGGAGAGCGACGACTACTACTACTAATGCTGCTTCTGCTGCTACTTCTTTACCGGTGGCCAGGATGGTGGGCTTCGTGGGCGGCCCATCCGAAAACATTGCCGGTAGAATCAAGGACATTCTGGTGTTGCCGAGCTCGGCCAACAGCGGAGTCATGTACCTCGTTGGGGCGGGCAGCGAGGGCTGCATTCGCGTATGGGCACTATCGACCGAGCATCTCGCTGCGGCTGCGTCATCTGGCGGTGATTCAGCGGCGGTGCGAAGCGAGCACGAGAAACCGATGGGCAGGTTGTTGGGTTCGTGTGAGACGCAGAACAGAATTACTTGCTTGGCGGGGTACTTGATGCTTCCGAGGCCGGAGGGGGTAGAGGATAGCGAGGACGAGGAGGACGAGGAGGATGATGATGATGATGATGATGATGAACAGGAGAGTGAAGACGAGTAAACGTTCCGTCTCCACAGTCAGGGAAAGAGAGGGGGCTGCTCTTTGAATCACAACTTGGCGGAAGAATGGTGCCATGTCAATCCATGTACAAATGGGTGTCAATCGTGAAGGAGAAAAATGAACATAGTAACGACGAGCTTGCGCATAGCGGTAATGATGGGAGACAGCTTGTTTTTTTTTATGTGTATTGGTGGGGAGAGTGGATGCCAACAAGTGCTTCTGTGTAAGGTTCCAAGAGTGGAGGCTCGTTATCAATGTAAATACGCTGTTGCGGCATTGGGATTAGAGGAAACGGTTGATGGATTCAGACGACTACCTAGTACCTAGTAATAGTACCAAAGATAATTACCTACTTTACCTACCTAGGTAGGTACCTATCTTGAACACGTTTGCGTCTCCAAGTTACCAAAGGGCTGGGTGTCTGGGAACCTGGGTACTTTATACAAGTGGGTCTGTAATAAATGGGTTGGCTTGAATGTCCATGTACCTGACACATGGCACGCCGAACAAGGACGAACCAAGTGCAGAGAACCGTAATAATCCCTTGATAACTTGCTTTGGAAATGTGTACTTCATGTTCAGTACATACAGTGCCATGACAGATGTGTTCGCCCGTTTGTGGGTCCTCCACGGAAAACTGGCGAACTGAGTACCCACCTAGCTGGTGGGTCCAGATGCTGCGCTGGCAACAGTGGAGCTAGCCATCCCCTCCAGCCAGTAACCGGCCTCGGATTGGCGGCTGGAAAAGAACTCAGCTTCGTCACCCCGCGCAACCACGCCAGCTCACAAGCAGAATTATGCATGCATGTGTGTGTGCGTGCAGGTTGTGACGCTCGCCCGACGGAGTCTGCGTCTCCATCCCGCACCTGCCCGTCCGAAGCTGGGCTGAAATGTTACACATGTACTTTCACACATGTACGTTCTATTTTTCCCTTTTTCTTTGATACTTTTTCTCTCCTAAACCAAAAAAAAGGGGACCATTGCTCGACGACAAGCCGAAGCTTCCCACCAGACAGACGTCTCAAGTGGGGTTCCGACACAAACAAGCGGCTGGTCACTGGAAACTTTTATTTACATGCACTCATCCGTCCGAGATTGCATTCCAGTCACTTCCAAGCCACGCTTCCGTCCCTTCGTCCCGTCGAACGCCCCTGCCCACGAGGCCTTTCCGCATTCCAGGGCCCCGAGCCGCTGTGAAACGAGAAATCTCCGAGGGAAAAAGGGGAAAAGAGAAACAAGTCCCAACTCGCCGTGACCGGCGCATACCAGACCCGAGTCGACGGTAATCCCGTTGGAGAATCACCAAAGTAAAGGGTTGAACAAAAAAATAGAAGAAGACGAAGGAAAATCATCCATCTAGTGCCGAGGAACCTGAAAAAAAGAAACGTGCGCGGCTCGCTCTTGGGCCATCATGGCGCCGCAAGGACAGCAGCTCTCTGCGCCTGGTTCTGCGAGTTATGAATCTGGAACAATGACCGTGGGGGATGGAACCTGGGATTTTTCGAAAAACATCTTTTTGTTGCCCAATTTGCAGGGTCTCAACTTTGAGACCATGCGATATAATGGTGAGAATGGACCCTCCACGACTACCCGCGTGCGTAGAGAGGATTGTATGTAACTAACTTTTTTTTTTTTCCTTGTTTTTCTATTTCCGCCTTTCTTTGTGATTAGGCATGGGCAATCGTTTTTCGACGCTTCCTCAGTATCATCGAATCATCTTGGCCCACGGCATATTGGCGGCCTTGATCTTCTTGCTCTTCGTGCCTGTGTCAGTCATGCTGGCACGATTCTACTCCCGGGAGCCGGGGTACGCCATCGTCTACCACGCTCAGTTGCACATATTTTCTGGGCTGCTGCTCCTGGCCGTTTTCATTCTGGGCTTCTTCGCGGTTGGACCCGAGCGGAACCTGACGAATCCGCATCATGGCATCGGCGTGGCCATTTTTGTTCTTTTTCTTCTGCAACTTATCGGGGGCCGCTTGGTGCGTCACATCACCAAGCTGCGATCCCTTCGCATTATGATTCATCAGTGGTCTGGGAGGGCTATTGCCTTGCTGGGTATTGTTCAAGTGCCCCTTGGTCTTACCTTATACGGCTCGCCCAAGTACTTGTTCGTTCTCTACGCCCTGTGGATGGCCTTTTTACTGCTTGTTTACTTTATCCTGAGCTATCGATCCGAGGGGCGCCGTGAGCTACACTTGGGTCCTCGGTCCGAAGCCGGCAACACCCGTGTCACCGAGTCCGAGTACTTCTCTCAGGAACCCGTGCGCGAACGCAGTGGTTTGATGAACTGGCTTGGACCTCTTGCCGCTGGCGCGGGACTCTGGGCTTTACTAGGCAGAGACCGCAGGAATGAAGACAAGAATCGCGAGCCAAGTCCTTCGCGGTCTCGGTCCTTCATCAGCAGCCGTGGCCCCGAAGTCGTCTCCTCTCGACGCGGCTCGGACAGCTACATGACGGAGAAATACTCCGAGGCACCCAGAAGAAAAAGCAGCGGTGGCGGCTTCATCAAAATACTGGCAACTGCCGTCGCTGCTCTGGGTGCTGGCAAACTCGCTTCCGGACTCATGGATCGCCATAATGATCGATGGGACGAAGAATACTCGGCAGTATCAACCGAAACACCACGGCGACAAAGATCAGGCCGCGGCGGCACCACCACCACCGCAAGTGACTTCAGCAGCGACTACACCGCTGACGAGACTCGCAGACCCAGCGAGACGCAAACCTCCTTGTTGCCGCCGTCGGCTTACCCTGCTGAGAGGGGACCAGATGCCCGACGTCCGATTACTCCGGAGCCTCTTCATTCACGGGGCCACGACATCGACGAGTCGGACTATTCCTCCTATGTGAGTCCCTCTCGGCGTCCACGAGACGGCGGTCATGGCGGCAGCGGCGGTGGATTGGCTAAAGGTATCATGGGCGGCTTGGGATTAGCCTGGTTCCACAAGAAGCTTGCCGAGCGACGTGCCCGAAAAGAAGAGGATCGATTGCGCGAGGAGGAGGATATGAGGTCTGGAGTCTCGGGATCTCGATTTACTGGCGACGGATACCCATCGCCAACGAGGAGAAACTCGCGCAGACCTCCTCCACCGATCAGACGAGGGACAGGACATCCGGGAACGACGACGACGGATCTGTCGGAAATCTCGAGCATCACCGAGTCGACGGTCGAATCGCGACCTATTGGAAATTCCTACTCTGTTGGTCCGTCGACCATCAGGACAGGCACTACGGCGCCGCCTGTAGTGCCTGTGTCGGGATCCAGCGCTTTTCCTACCAGATCACGATCGAGGTCCAGGGCAAGACGCGGATCGGTGTCGATGCCTCCCATGCCTGCCGATCCCCACGGGGTCTTGCATTCGGAAGCAGATTCGTATATATCGTCGGTGGATAGCCGTCCGAAGCGCCGCGACTCTTCGCGAAGAAGACGCGCCGGAGAGAGGGCAGCTGCTGCGGCAGCGGTGCGGGCCGACCAAGTTGCCGCCTCGGAGAGAGACGATTATGGCTCACCCTCAAGCCAGCCTCTTAGCGTCAAGGTGAAGATGCACGACGACCGAGATCGAAACGTCACGCTGCGTCGTCTCACAGAAGATGAAGCCAGAGCTGCCCGAGGCCCAACAGGTCGAGACGAGACTGAAAGCAGTCTATCCGGGCTAGAGTCTCCGAGCAACGACCGCCGACGGTACAGACGTGATCTAAGCCAGAGAAGAGCAGAACGGTCTGCAGAAAGACGAGCCGAAGAGGACGACCAGCTTGCCCCATTGTCGCCTCCCAACCCGGCTTTCGCAAAGGGCGGTGGCGGCGGCAGCAGGAGGAACAAAGATTCGGCCTACTACTCTGGACAGGCGGGACCACCTCCGACAAGCCACCAAACTGTGTCTAGTCTGGGATCCGAAAGCCACGGCACATGGAGCGCATTGAGCCCATCGCCAAAAGGGCCCGGAAGAGGCACAGAATCGGTCGCCGCAGAAGATAGGAGACGGCGACGACGTCTTGAACGACGAGGCGCAGGTAGCACAAGACCATCCGAGTCGGACATGTTTGACTGATGTTCTTTTTTTCCTTTCTACTTTAAAAAAAAAGTTTGTTAACTTTCCGTTTCATTTTTTTCTTGTTGTTTTTCTTTTCTCACGTATGATGACGACTCCCGCCAATGTTGCAGATATACCAATCGGAGCTTCTTTATCCCATGACAGGCTGATTCTGCAGTCTTGGGTAGGGACATGCGGGCCATGACATGGATGTTTTGGCGTTTTTTCTTTTTTATCTCTCTTTTTTGTTTTTGGTCCATTTTACGGCGGTATCTTGTGATGTGGACTTTGGACTTTGTTTTTCTTAATATATATCACGACTTGGCATGAGTATGACTAGATGGGAAGGGGGAGGGCAGCACGGCAGGGAATGGGCGGTGCGGGTACGGAATGGGAGAGGGGCTTCGGTGGGTATACACATGCGCATGTATGGGTAGAGGGATATGAATTCGTGGTGGCTGTATGTACATATGTACATGCCTGGATGGTTAATGAGAGACGTCTGCGCGGGCTATGTATGGGTTGGGTCGAGGTGGTGTTGGGATGTAATGCAGATATGCGGAATGATAGTACTGATGTAGACGATGGGTTATTAAATGAGAAAATACCGATTTTGCTTGATTTCTTGGCACTTTGATTTGAGTGTCTGGTTGGATGGGTCGGTATGGACAGTGTGTTCTGAATGTATCTTTAATGTCGAGAAGATTACACATGTCACCGGTCTATATATCTTTAAGTAGCTATTACAATCACTGAATTTCTCTTTGACATGTATTACCAATGTGAATAGGTATGAGTGTAGCCTTCTCGGCATCCAGGAGATAAAACAACACATGTTGTCGATGGATGGCAAAATATGAAATAAATGACCAGTTTTTACAAAACCCAAGCACCTACCCTAAATGGTTCAGTCAATGTGGGGTCCCCACTACTCCGACCACAGTCCAGACTCCACAGTCCAGACTCCAAGACAACATGGAACCTGTATGGAACCCTCATGGCTTCCTTGGCTTCATGGACATGCTCCTGAATTCTCGAGTCCAATTCCTGTTCACTTCCTCCACCTGCACATTAGCGTGCTGCTCCGAAGCCCGACCGCGTGCAGCGTCATCTTTTCAACCTCCTCTCCACGCTCTTTGCCGCTGGTCTAGACGTCTCTCAGAGCGCCCCGCGCAGTCCATGGCTCTGGGATCGACACGCGAGCTGTCCTGAAGCAAGATGCCTCAGCGTCCCCCCAAGAACAAGGCCAAGGCCGCGTCGCCGCCTCCCACGCGACCATCGCCACCTCCTCCGTCACATTCGCCACAACCCCCCCTCGACTACAAAGCCGTCGCCGAGCAATGGGCCAAAGCAAAGCGCATACAGGCTGCCAACGATGCCGAAGCCAAGGCACTCGGCCTGCCCTCGGAACGAGACGCCGCCAAGGCTCTGGAGCGCCAGCGGGAACAGTTGAACCGACTGCGGCAAAAGTCGTACGAGCGAAGATGGTGGTGGACAGTCGCGTTTTGGGCCTGGCTGCTCGTCACGCATGCTGTTGGTCTGTGGCTCTTCACGAGCGGCTTCCTGCTGACTCGGCTTGTTCTGGAAGACACATCGAGCTGCACCGCGCCGCCCATTGAGAGCAAACTGGCGCCGTTGAGCATCGATAAGGGCTGCTGGCACCCCAAGACGTTTGATCGCGCCGTCGTCATTGTCATTGATGCGCTGCGCTACGACTTTACCGTGCCACAGGGGCAGGGACAGGGGCAGCAGGCCGGGTCGACCGAGGAGCACGAGCACGAGCACCAGCACCAGCACGAATTTCACAATGCTTTCCCCTTCATGTACGATACGGCCGTGAAGTCGCCGCGCAATGCTGTTCTGCGGCCCTTTATTGCCGATCCGCCGACGACGACGCTGCAGAGACTGAAGGGCTTGACCACTGGCACTCTGCCGACCTTTATTGATGCCGGCAGCAATTTTGCGGGCTCAGCCATTGACGAGGACAATATCCTCATGCAACTCAAGAATGCTGGGAAAAGAATTGCCCATCTGGGCGACGACACGTGGCTGTCTCTGTTCCCGGGCTATTTTGAACCCAATATCAGCAAGGCCTACGACAGTTTCAATGTCTACGATCTCCACACCGTCGACAATGGTGTCATGGACAACATCTTCCCGCTTATGGAGAGCAAAGCCCGCGGACAGTGGCACCTCTTGATCGGCCACTGCTTGGGGGTCGATCATGCTGGCCATCGATATGGGCCCGATCACCCGGCCATGAATGCCAAGTTGCGGCAGATGAACGACTTTATCCGGCGGCTCACGGCCACCATTGATGACAAGACCCTGCTGGTGGTCATGGGCGATCATGGAATGGACGACCGAGGCGACCACGGCGGCGAGAGCGACGACGAGATCGAGGCGGCGCTGTGGATGTACTCCAAGGCACCCATCTTTGGACGCACGTCCCCTGAACATGCCGTGCCCCCTGCCAATGCCAAGATTCGGCCGGTCAACCAGATTGATCTGGTGCCGACTCTGTCTCTTTTGCTGGGAATTCCCATTCCGTACAACAACCTGGGTCGCCCCATCGAAGAGGCCTTTGCCGGCGCCAACGGCAATGACTGGGCCAACCTTGCTGCTGTTTCGCGCATGGCTTCGGCCGGTATTGAGAGATACCAGGCATCCTACTTCAGGGCCCGTGGCATCTCCCCTGGCTCTGATTCTGATTCTGATGCAGAGTCGCCGGCCGCTCTGTGGGCCGAGGCGAAAAAGGTGCCCGTCGCGTCTCACAAGGCCATGTACCATGCGTTTATCAAATTCCAGGAGAAGACGCTGCGTGTTTGCAAGGACCTGTGGGCTCGGTTCGATATTCCGCGCATCATTTCGGGCGTGTTCGTCACGGCCTTTGGCGTTATTGTGCTCATCTTGTATGCTTCGCGGGACGAAGATGACGAGTTTGTGGTCATGAACGACGTGGAGCTTGACTATGCAGAGAAGAAGCTCGAGGTGTTGGAGTTCAAGGGCGAGGCCGAGCCGCACGCCGACCAGTACTACCACCGCGACTTGCTCCGTGGTCTGTGGGACACTCGCTTCCTCGTCATCGTGGGTATCTTGATTGCCGCCGCTGTGTACAGGCACCAGCCTCTGGACCGTCTCGCCACGCTCGTCATGCTGCTGGTCCTGACTGCCGTGGGCACGGCCGTTCACCATGCTGGCAAGACGCTGGCCAACCTGCTGCCGCGAACCATCTGGGGCTGGCTCTCGGCCGTGTTCACCCTCAGTCACTCTGTCGGCTTCGCCTCCAACTCGTACACGATCTGGGAGGACCGGATCTTGCTCTTCTTTACCGCCACTTTTGGCTTTGCAGCCATTGTGTCCTCGTTCCGCATCGAGTCCCGCGTCGAGCGCACCATGGCCGTGTACCATTCAGTTGCCTTTATCCTGCTCGGCCGCCTGGCGTCGTACTCGACGCTCTGTCGCGAGGAGCAGATGCCCTACTGTGTGTCGACGTACTACGCCTCGGTCAAGTCCACCGTATCTGCGCCCTGGCAGCTCGTCATCCCGTTTACTGCATTCCTCGCGCTCCCGCCCCTCGTCAAGTCGTTTCTGACCCCGACGCGGTCGTACCAAGGCCTGGCACCCACGTGGATCGGATACGTCTTCCGAACGGGGCTTTTCATGTCTGCCATGTACTGGACCATTGATGCCGCCAACAACGGCGCCTGGTTCGCCGACAAGCTGTCCGAGAGCACACTCAAGACCATTGGCGTGTACCTAGCGCAGACGATCCTGGCGCTGGCCCTCGTGGCAGGCACCACGGCCTTTATCTGGGCGCCGCCAAGCGTGTCCATTGTGTCGACGAGGGCTCCCAAGACGGGGCAGGCCCGCGTGGCCATCCTCGGATACAGCAACGTCCTCGGCTCGCGCTACCTCCTCCTCCCGCTCAACATCCTCAGCGCATGCCTCCTCCTGACCAAGCCCATGGGCGCCGGAGCCCTCTCCCTCATGATGTGGCAGGTCCTCTGCCTCACCGAGATCATCGACCTCAACAACCTCAAGACCGAAACCATCGGGCCCATCATGCTGGCCATCCTCGGCAACTTTTACTACTTCAAAACGGGCCACCAGGCCGTCCTCTCCACCATCCAATGGGACAGCGCCTTCATCCCCCTCTTCACCGTCCGCTACCCCTGGACGCCCCTCGTCGTCACCCTCAACACGTTTGCCGGGCCCATCCTCGCCGCCGTGAGCGTGCCCCTCCTGTCCATGTGGAAAGTCGGCCCCAAGCAAAAGGGCGTGCTCGAGACGGTCGCCCGCTCCATGGCCGTCTTCGTGGCCTACTACGCCGTCGAGGCCCTCGCCACCATGTCCTGGGCGGGCTGGCTGCGTCGCCACCTCATGCTATACCGCGTGTTTAGCCCGCGCTTCCTCATGGCGGGTGTGCTGCTCCTGGTGCTGGACTTGGTGCTGCTGCTGGTGACCCTGACGGGCGTGAGGTGCAATACCTTGTCTGTGAGTGAGGTATTCGGATGGGCAGACTAGCAGATTAGCACTGGAAAACCCCAACCCCCCCATTTCCCTCTTTTTTCTCTTCTCCCTTTTTTTTCACACCAAAGAAAAGTAGACATACACACAACACTATTTCACTTGTAATGTTTTCCACACATGTTCGTGTATAACTTTTTGAGGTCTGTTTATATATATATATATATACTTTTGCTTTTCTGCTACAAGCATAGCATTGGTTGGGCAACCCTGGACAATTGGTGGCATTTTTTTGTCGTTCGTCATGGCAGATGGTGCATACCACGCACCGTTGGATATACACCCCGTTCAGTACACCACAAGGATTAGACAAAAGTGGAATTTCCGGCCGCAGTATTTTCTACCAAAAAAAGTGCTTTATTTCAGTCGTTGTGGATGGTAGCTGGGCGCGCGGGGTTCGTGTCAGCGTGGTGAGTTGGTTTACTGTGAACTAAGGAGACCGTCAGTGACGGAAGAGATGACGCGTGAAAAAAGGTCTATTCTATCGGTGTATCCATCGACTTCCCCTTCCTAGATCCCATATCCCTGCCGGGCTATCGGCATAATACCTCCCGCGGGTGGCTCATCCCGCCATGACGGCCGTGCCCCGAACTGCCAACCCCCCGTCCGGGCCCTCCACCCATACATCCCGCGAGAGCATCCTCCGCGGTGCCTCCCGCACGCACACCCTCAGCGGGTCACTGGCATACAAGGGCGCATAGTTCCTGTAGGTGATGTGCGCGACCGGGCCGCGCAGCTCGCGCAGCATCAGCGCGAGGGTCAGCGGCCCGTGCACGAGGAGCGCCTTGTGGTGGTCGGTGGTGCGGGCGTACAGCGGGTCGAAGTGGATGGAGTGGGCGTTGAAGGTGAGGGCTGAGAAGTGGAAGAGGTGTTTGGGGGAGGGGATCACGGTGGACGAGTAGGATGGCTGGTGGGGGGCTGTTTTGGAAAGGATGTTAGTGTTTTTGGGAGGAAAGGTTGTGGTGTGGGTGTTTTTCATGCTGGGGGGGGGGGGGGGGGGGGGTATGAGAGATGCGGAAGAAATAGGGGAGAAGAGAAAAGAAAAAGAAGAAAAAAATACAAAAAAGCAAAAAAGCAAAAAAGAGGGGGAAGAACGTGACGAGAGCTGTGGAAAGGGGCATACATGGTGGACAAGTATATACAAGGAGAGGACAAGACAAGACAAGACAAGACACACAGATATTCGATACAGCAAGAACAGTACCAGGCAAAGAGTACGCAAACAACGATGTACATGCACACAGACATTATAACAAGAGATAAAACATACCCTTAATGACTCGTCGAGCCTCCTCCTCCCCCCCGGACAACACCTCTTCCCTCTTCATAAACACCAACGTCCTCCGCTCCTCGATATCCCACCTCCCTGATCCCGATCCGTCTCCGTCCCCCGCCGGTCCATGTCCCAGCCCGTACCTCCTCCATACATCCACAAAGACCTTCTCCTGGGCGTGCACACCACGGACCACCACCCCCTCAATGGTCTCCTGACAGCGCCACGGCCTGCCGTCGAGAACGAGGTTCTTGTCCCAGCCTGGGTGGAAGATGACTTCGCCGCCGGCCCACATTCGTCGGGGGTAGGCCGGGCCGGGGGAGTGGTCTGGGTCGGCGCCGTCGGGGGCGAGTTGCGATGGGGGGGTTTGGATGGGGAAGTAGACGAGGTGGTGGCCCTGGGGGAGGATTCGCGCTGGGGAGTGGATGGTGGGAGAGGAGGGTGGGACTGGCGAGGACGAAGGGAGGAGGTCGGAGAGGGTGGTGGTGAGGAGGTGGGAGGGCATGGGGGTGAGGTAGTCGGGGATGAATTTGGGGGGGCGGGATTGTAGGTGGGGGAAGGGGGGGGGAGAGGATGAAGATGAAGATGAAGATGCAGATGCAGAGGCAGATGAAGATGAAGCGGAGGAGCAGAATAGACGGGTCGACGACACGGGTCGACGGCACCGATGACACGGGAACGAGAGGGGATACTTGGCAAGCCGTTTCATTTTTGGCAGGACGTTGGCGCAGCGAATCGGTGGGGATTCAGTCCGGAGGACGGGTATGCGGTGAGATGAGCCGTGATGAAATGAGATGGTGTTGATGAGAAGTGACGCTGCCGCCGTGAGCCGCTACCGGCGCGTGTGGATTGAATTTCTTAACCGATTGACGTTTGAGTTTGCCCCACGCCAGATGGGCGGGGTCTTGTTGACGTCGACAGTTCATCCGGCGACGAGCACAAAAAAAAAAAAAAAAAAAAAAAAAACACGCGGAAGGATCTCTTGAAGTTTCGTCATCCTCTCAAGAAAATTGCATTCAATCTTCATCACGAGCGAACCAATGACCGAAACGCCATTCTTGTTACAAGAGCTACACTACATGTAGCTTTCCTACGCTCGCGAGTACGAGACCTCCTGACTCGCCAGTTAGCTTCTCCCACGCATACCACCCCTTTTCTATCTTTCTGTCTTTTTCTCTTGATTTTTCGCCTCTTCGTCTTGACAACACTAGACTCATCATTAATACGCGCCGCTTATAACAGAAGTTCCTCTAAAAAAAAAAAAAAACTGTCATTATCAGGCGCGACCAGCACCAGTCAACCTGCCCATTAATGATGAAGTCTTTTCTTTCCCTGAGCGATCCAGACACCCAAACTTTTCCCTTGCCAAAGAAATATGATTCCGTTCCCCGCAAATTCCATCTCAGATCATCTTCGTCGATTTTTTTTCCCCTGTATAATTAATTATTGGCAGAGCCGACGACGCCAAGATCGTGTACGAGATTTGCATGCTTGATCCTTCTTAACCAACAAAATCGGTCGAAGAGGCGACATTGTTCTTGGCCGCCCAAGCCTTCAGATCGCCCTTGAAGTTCTTGAGAGCACCAGACAAGCTGAAGTGGGTGTCAATGCCCTCAACTCGGTGAGTAGAGTTGATATTCTTGACCAGGGTAAGTTGATAACAGGTGGCGCTACCCTGTCGGGAGATGATGGTGGAGTAGGCGAGGAAATATTCCCAAATCTGTTTGCAACAGCGTCATGTCAGCTAGGCAAATCGAGCCAGCGGAGTCAAGGTCTGCTCAATGCTTAATCTGTTCAAAAACTTACGCGGTACCATCGGTTCCCATACTTGGCCACGACCTTGTCGCGGTTTCCAATCCAGTTACGGTACCATCTCCACAAGGTGGCAGAGTAGTGAACACCAATCGTGTCGATCTGCTTGATTTCAAAGCCAGCGCCCTCGAGCTTGTCAACGACCCAGCCCAAGGGGGTGGAGGCATCGGCGCCAGGAAAAATGTACTTGTTCATAAAGAGACCCCAGATAAGATCTTCATACTGCCACGGCCTTCGGAGACCGGCAATTTGCAGGAAAAAGACACCGTCGTCGTCAAGCATGTCGTAAACCTGAGTCAAGAAGCCCGAAAAGTGTCGAACACCAACGTGCTCGGCCATTTCTAGACAGGTAATCTTGTGGTAACCGCCCTCGGGGACGGGAATGTCACGGTAATCCATGCAGAGAATCTTGCTCTGCTCCTCCGCGACACCAACCTTGCGCATGGCGCTGTTGCCCCAGGCCGTCTGGTTGCGACCCAAGGTGATTCCGGTGACGTGGGCGCCATAGTTTTCGCTAGCAAAGCGGGCAAGAGTACCCCAACCGCAGCCAATATCCAGCATCCTTTCGCCCGATTGCAACCCAATTTTTTCACATACGATAGCCAGCTTGTTGTCCTGGAGCTGTTCGAGAGTCTCCTCCTTGTTAATGTCGGAAATGATGCCGGAAGTGTAGATCATGCGGGGACCGAGGAACCAGCCGTAAAAGTCATCGCCGCGATCGTAATGATCTCGCACCTGTTCCTCGTCTGTGTTCAAGTAAGTCTCCGAAACCAAAGCACAAAATGTACGTCTAAAGCTTGGGAAAGAGAAAAAAAGGAGGCGGGCAAAAAAAAAAAAAGGAGAAGATGAGCTAGCTACCTTGAGAACGGGTGTGCATAATCAACTCAGGAATCAAGCCAAACAAGAAGAACTTGAAGAGGCTAATGGTAAAACAGAAGCTGGCCCAATCATGGCGGTACTCCATAACCTCGAGGCAATCGCCCTTGAACTCGACATCACCATCAAAGTACATCTCATGGAAAGTCTCGAGAGGAATCTTGTTGGAGCCTCGATACTTGGCACGATCCGCCTCCTTCTTGAACTCGAGGTAGAACTCGACTGGACGACCGGGGAGCTTGGCTTTCTCATTGCGTCTGGGACTGATGGAGGGAACGACGAGCCACCAGGCGCCCAGGAGAGGAAAAAAAGTGAGCAGGGCAAAAAAGAGAAAAGTCTTGAAGCCACCGCCAACCTTCCACTTCAGGTAGTAGGGGACGCCGAGCAAGACGGACACAAGGAGCTTGTTGTTGAAAGAATCGGAACCGGGGCCGTCGGCCGGTACTGGGGCATTCTTGATAGCGGGATACTTTACGAAGGAAGCGAATAATCAGTATTTGTTTTTAGTCTGCGACAAACAAGTAAGGCGCGAGAGCAAAGAGCGGGATCATGGAGTGTTATTACCGCTGTGGTGCGAACACCGCAATCTTCATCCTTCTCCAAGACTGGGGGGTTGGCTTTCGGAGTTTCGATAAACTCAAACTCGCTCTCACTGCCGGTGAGACTGTTGGGCTTGGACATGTTGGCGCAAAGCAGACAGCCGTGTCAAAACCATCAATTGCAGTTTCTGTCCGAAATCGCTGGGGGTTTGGCGATGGGATAAGAGAGAGGGACTGGGACTGGGAGCACAGAAGGAAGAAGGCCTCAGGTGCTCCCGCAAACCAGCCAGACCAGACTCAGTCAGCTTCCCCCGCCCCCTGTTTTTTTCCCTCTCTCCCCAATCATCCATCCAATGTGGTCTGGTTTTGCTCTCATGTTTTTTTTTTTGGGCGTCCTCCACTGCACTGCACTGCGCCATGGTCGTCTGATGTGGTGGTCTGCCTCCCTGCATGAGCTCTGTGTGCCTTGGCAGTTGACAGCACAAGCCGGGGGCGCATGGAGCTGACCAATGAGCGGCCGCTTAGCTTGCCTGCCCCGCCTGAGCTTCGGGGAATGACCCCTGAGCTGCTTTGAGACACGCAACGGCGAGTGAGCAGCGTACTTGACACGGCGACATGGGTCTGGGGCGGAAGAGTTGGAGTTGACACAGATGCAAGGTTGAGAATGCAATTAAGACCTGGTCAGCTCAGAGCTATTGTCTACTTATATTTGTTTTGTTTTTGGGTTTGTTTTGTTTCGAACTAAAAGTGTTGTAGGCTTCGAAAAAAACAAACATGAACAAGGTGCATGCGGGCCTAGACTCTGAAGAGGTAACAAGTTTCGGAATTTTAGGCCCCCCCAGTGCTAAAGTCCGCGGCCCATTGGACCCGTGACCCCTACTAGCTGGTGCCATGACACCAGACTGCTGCTGTCAAAGGAGGACCGTTGATGGCTGGTGAGCCGATCTGGAAAGGCCAGACGGTCTGGTCCGAGTTCCCATTGGAATGCAGTGTAACTGGTTACGAGTACTCGGAGTCCTGCCTCTTCGAAAAGGCCCCAAGTCCGGTCTTTTCAATACCATGAAGAACACACAGATACATAAGCACTAATCTATCGCTAGCATCAATCATAGGCCGCGAAAATGACAGTCGCGACATAAAATACGTTGGTTTTGCCAGGCCGCGCCCGCAAAATTCGTGTGTGGAGGAGGCATGGAACCCGTTGTCCCGTCGTCCCACAATAATGTGGCTGTCCCGAGGTTTTGTGGTCTCTTTAGTGGAAACACTAAGGAGGTTTCCGAGTACTAGGCTGGGGAGCGGCCACTCGATACGAGACAATGGGGAGCGAGTCAACGCACAGGGAACATTGAACCGAGTCTGCATTCACCATCAGGTATAGTAGGTACCTACTTCCTAGTACCTACAGTCATTATGTCACTCTTGGGGGTAGCAAGCCGGAATCAACGACTGCCACTTCATCAGACAAAGGAAAGAGCCGCCTTGCACGTTTCGAGTTCCTTCCTTCACCCTCCAATATTCCATGTCCGCCAGGCATATCCACAAGCCACGCAGGTCCCGCAGGCCTGGCTGTGACTCGTCTGTCGCGACCCCACCCAGAAACACCATGTTTTTTCATCCATCATGACACAAGACTCCAGACTCTAGATTCCATGGCTCGTCGGCAGAGCCCGCAGGATGAAGAAGCGCATCTCCAGCTCATGCGACGCCTGTGCCTTTCGCCGAGTAAAATGTAGTTCAGAACGCCCTTGCCGCGAGTGTCAGATCCGAGCGTTGGATTGTACATCGTTGCGCAACAGAGGGAAGCGAGGCCCCAAAGGTCCGCGTCCGGACACATCCCGCAAAGTCAGACAAGGTCGTATAACAGCCCCCGATTCATCCTTTCTTTCTTTTCTTTGGTGAAACTTAAAAAGAAGAAAAAGAAGAAGAAGAAGAGGAAACAGCCAACAACCATATGCAGCCTCATGCGCCAGGTGACACAGACTAACACTATTTGCCAGGTCTTAGTCAATCGGAGCCAACGCCGACATCCAGCCATCAATCTACCGACAGCCACGGTTCCGCACAATCTCCCAGTATCGCCAACCACCCAACATGCTCTCGTAGACTACCTCTTGATGCATATTGCAAATACTTGAACATATTTCGTCATCGTTTGGGTCCCATCTGGCCTGTTGTGGATGTGGAAGATTTGATTTTCAAAATCAGCTCAAATCCACACGATCTCGAGTCCTATGCGTTAGCAGCCTCCATTTGCGCTGCAACCATTGCTCAAATTCGTCTCTCCGAGCACACCAACTCGCCTAATGTGCCAGTTTCCTCCCACCAGTTCTCTCAAGACGCTCAAATTATTCGCGACCAGTACGACTATCACGAGTGTGAAAACTTGTCCTCCATCCTTACTCCCTACTTCCTCCACGTATATTTTGTCAACGCGTCAAAAATAAAAACCGCGGCTAGTTTTCTTCGGGAGTCCATAGCATCCGTGCATTGGCTGGGACTGGACCAGCAAGAGACGTATGACCTCCTGGGACACGGGAAGGAAAGATCACTGAAGCTTCGGATATTCTGGATACTATTCATCTCTGAAAGGTAAGACGATTGCCCCGGCCCGGTGGCCCCAGCTCGTATCAATGAAGCGAGCACGCCCACTTACAGATATAATTCGTCTTGCAGGACATTCTGCGCCCAGAATTCCTTTCCTGCAGTGCTAGCACCAATTGACGAGATTCCATCATGCGAGGAAACGAATGGCGATTTCAACTCGATTTCTGAAGCCTTTTCATCGCTCACACAACTCTTTTCACATTTGAAGGTCGACATTCTCGAGACATGGCCATCTCGACGACCGGTTTTGGTTCCTGAGAAAGTCATGGCGGCCCAGGCCACCTTGTGCAGGTATTCGCGACACTCTTCATTCACCGAGATCCAGCGAGTGGATCTTTTCGTGACAAGACAATGGATTCGATTACTCATCTGGGAGTACACAATGAGACACTATCGAATGTCGCGAGAATCCTCGAGTTCGGCTTTCTCGCTGTTGCTTCCTTTCAGGATTGCTAAAGAGCTTCTTCCGATATTTCCAGCTGTATCCGCCGAGTCGATATCTGCGCACGGCTACGGGATGGAGCTAAAGGTCTTTCGGGTGGCTGATGCGGTATTGGACCTCGCCGACTGTGCGCCTGTTTCTATCCGCGCGGGCGGTATATTTGATGGCGCGGGCGACATTCTGTACTCGCTGAGGAACGTCTTGTTGGAAATTGGAGGCTCGAAGTCGAGTTTTCTGGGAAAATTGCACACTCGAATGGCTGTTTCGGAGTTTTTGAAGCAATCGCGGTCCTACCCAGACTTGCGACTGGTGGATAACCACTCGCACGAGACAGATGGAAATGAAAATGCTGCCTCTGGAGTCGAGAGTCCGCAGGGCCAACAGAATGTGCTATAACGGACATGTCCGCTGCACACTCAGCTGCCCCCTACCAGGCGGATAATGAAGTTTTGTGTGAAAGCATGCCAACTTCATATTTTGTTCGCTGTACTCATTCCGTCTCGAGGGATGATGAGGAGGGCGAAAGAAATACAAACGCACTCCATAAATTCATTCGACCGGCTGAAGCATCGGGCGTATACCCCTCTGCCTGGCATCTCCTGGCTTCAGCCCATCTACTTTGCCATTTTCCAGCTTCTAGTGCTTCGCATTTTTCTACACTGCCGCTCATCTGTGCTTGGTGGGCGTTATACAGTATCCGACTCATTGTATTCAAAAGTGACGGAAGTGGCGTTGGTGGGTACTGCGATGAAGACGCCATCACGAAAACCAGATCTATCCATCGAAACCATCCATCCCTTGGGCCTGCATATCCGGCTGGTCCCGAATTTAGCTCCGATCTCGCGAGCGGCGGCTGTGGACCGGGCCGAAGAATGGAGGTGATACGCTAATGGGCGCGCCCGAAGAATAAATCGTCAACAGTCATGTGTTGAACTCGAAACAAGTGGATCGACAGTCTGTCCATTTTATGTACAAGATCTAGCATGTAACAGACTTCATGTCACAATGAGACATGGTCATATTGTAGCACACGTGACTCGGATCAGAGCCCTACGTTTGTCATAGTATCCACTTGATACTTTGGATATCGCCAACGCGCGAAAGTGGCGCACGTCTGCAGCAATACAAAATAATTTATACTGTGAAAGTATTCGTAGAGAACCACCATGATGTGTCGAGTCTTAGTTTAGGCCTCTTCCTCAACAAAAGAAAGAAAGAAGAAGCACGGAAGAAGAAAGGAAGAGAAAAAAGCCACAGGCACTAAGGAGTCAGAACACAGGGGATCCTTTGCGAGGCAGATTTCTTTCGTCTTGACCGACGATGGCTACTGTGATCCGACATGCAAGACGGATGGGATGGGTGCTCTCTTTTGATGCTAGTGCAATCGCGCAACAAAGACGAGAATCCGTCCGGCCTGATAGTCGAACCTGTGGAAATGCTGCCTGTCTTTCTCGAAGCTACCAGTCCATCCGACACAACCCAAATCTACCACTTCGGACTCTTCCCGACGGGCAACAGACAGAGCGGTTTCAGTTCCTGCAATAGAGCATCATGCAACGTTTCTACCTCCCTCGCTGGCCACCACTGCCGAGTTGCCATTTGCTTGACTCTCCTTTCCCCCATTTTCGTTCTTGAAAGCTTTCGTTTTGACCATTTTGACCGTATTTTACGATGTCAAAGGCACCGAGGCGCACGACCCGACGGCCGGTGTATTCCTGCAGGACGTCGACCTCGCTCCATGTTCCGATTTCTCGCATCAAAATGGAGGTGCACTCGCATTAGTGATGTGCGTTGGACACCCTTGTATTCCGTGCAACACGATTTCATGCGCCGTCGGCAAAGGCGCTGGGAGTGGGGGACATGGCCGCGGTTGAAATGATGTAAAAACGTTGAAAGATGCAGTCCAGTTTGTTGGTTCCTTTAAAGAGGGACTGAAAGCTGCTGTGCAGTCCCCGCAACGTTATGTTTTTCTTTTGCCTTATTTTTTACCAAGGTGAGGAGAAGGCGGCTATCGCACGGACCGCTGAGAGCACAGCTACCCAGACGCGCGTCAGGCGGCAGCGGCTAATGTTGGTCTCTGGATTGGTGGTCTCTGGATTGGTGGGGGCCTCGTGATTCCCGTACGCACCAAAGCACCAAAGCCGCACGACTACAAAGTGACGCAGGACTGACATCGACCGTTTGAAATTAACCTCTGCTCAGGATGGCGCATACGCGGGCGCAATCGGCCGTCCAGAAGGCCCGCGTCTCTTCCGCGTCAACGGTCCATGGTTTGTGTTTTCACGACTTCGGCCATATATTGACTAACTATCGAAAGGTAATCAACATGGTGCCGTTGAAAGACTAAAGGCTTCTCAGAACGCACGACTTTGAAAGTACCAGACCCTGGAGGACATTGAGCGTGTACAGCCGCAGTCACTGTTGAAATCGGAGAGCTTGTCTCGATAGGTACAATCATCCACTGTGTGAATTTGTGTGAAGAATCAGGGATTGACTACGACAGGACCACGAATCGACTGGCCATCGCAGCGCGAAGCGAACTCGCATCGACAGTCTTGACGATGAACCACAATCTAATCAGAAGCGACCAGGTAAATCATGTCAATATTCCCTCATCCAGCAGAGCCACAATACGCTCTTAGATAGTCCTCACAGCCGCGGACAAATCGACCCCATTCAATTTTGGGCCACGAAAGGCGAATGGCCGCGGGGATACTTCCGGTCCAAAACGGACTATTTCCTCGCACGAAAAAAATTCTTCATCGTCAATACGTTGGAAGCGCTCAAACTCGGATACCTCCATGACGCCGAGTGATCAGAAGCCGGGCGACGACAAGAGCGCACCATACAGAGATGCTCGATATAAAGCCCTCCTTGCATGCAAGGGTAGTTTTATGGCTGAATCCAGCGTCGGGGTCGCTGATGAAAGCAAAAAAATATGCGCTTCTTTGCTCAGAACAGCGCAAACAATCCCAAATGGCACTCTGTTTCAGAATCACCTATTCCAGCGAACGTGCCGAAGGTTAAAGATGGGAATGAGGCGAGACTCATGCGGGATATCACCCCTTTAATCATCCCCTCCGCTGAAAGTCTGCATATACGTGGTGCGAAACATTTGGCAATCCTGATAGAAAGCCTCAATGAAACTTGGGACAACTCGATGCCCCTGACTGGGACTCGCCCACAACCAGACAACTCTCTTGGCTTTAGGCGTGAGGCGTTTACCCAGAGCCAGCTTGCGAAAATGTCACCTTCCATCGGCGACTTTCTCAATGGGGACCAATCTTACTTTATGGCGACGTATAACATGTACTTTCCGTTTTTCATATGTGAAGTGAAGTGCGCCGCCGCGGCGCTCGATGTAGCCGATCGTCAGAACGCTCATAGCATGACCTTGGCAGTCAGGGCCGTCACTGAAGTCTCTCGTACAGTAAAACGCGAAGATGAGTTCAGCAGACAGATTCTGGCGTTTTCAACCTCGCACGACCATAGATCTGTGCGCCTCTATGGCCACTACGCCGTCTTCAATAGCGGGGATACGACTTTCCACCGTTATACGATCCACACCTTTGACTTCACCAGCTTGAAGGGCAAGGATAGATGGACGGCGTATCGTTACACCAAGAATATATACGATTCATGGATGCCCACTCATTTCGCAAAGATATGCTCGGCGATCAACCAGCTGCCATCAGACTTGGATTTCAGCCACTGGGCTGTCCCAAGACCTGCAAGGACACCATCCAAGTCCTTGAGATTCGGTTGCTATTTCACTCACATTCTGCAGACGGTGAAAGCCTATCCAAACCACGGCAAAAGTGAAATTGCGACACAAACCACGTTGTAGCTCGCAGAGTCAGGCACAACCCCTCCCCAGCCCCCTCCATAGAAAAAGCCCCGTGCTTCGAAAAAGAATGAGCACTTTTCTGCTCCACAGTATTTGGTTGGGGGGGCGGAATATACCTCCCCAATACAGATGGCAAGGATTGCGGAACTGCGGCACTGTATGCAAATTAGCTTGTGATAGTTTTCAAGAGATTATGTCGAATAAAGTCCTGCCCAACCCGAGGATCTTTCCCTGGTGGATGATATGATAGATTCCCCCGACGTGGGCCTCATACAACCACTGAAAATCTGATCTCTATGCAATGTCCCCTGGCCCTGGATCAAATAAAGGCCCTGCTCCGCGGCAAAGAGTGGCATCTCATGTCGAAGAGCGACTGGCCTAGGTGTACTTAGTTTGTCGGTGCTTGCTAGGATGCTTTTCATCTCCTTCCTAAAAGAAGTAAGCGTTAGCCTGGCTGGCGGGACGACTGGCCTCCTTTCTTGAGACCGTTTGCCTTTATTTCACATTCATTCAATGTTCGGACGGGGCAATTGACCAATGTCCGTAAGACCAATCATGTCCGTGAAAATGCTGCATGATTTTTTTTTTTTGATTTTTTTTTTACTATTCATGAGCAGTCTGACCTTTCCGAGAACCGGTGGTGTCAACCCGAATTTGGTTTGACGACGGCGCGGTCCTTGTTTTTATTGTTCTTTAATCAACGCCGAGGCCCGCGTGCTGAGATATATTCATATTCATCATGATTTGGCGTCGCGTTTCCCGCCTGGAGCCAAGCTGGTGATTTTCTTTCCGCCATCAGCACGAGGACAGTGACCAAATGTCACACCCCTGCGGGATCGACAGTACCGGGCGCCGACATGAATTGCCATTGGCTGCACTCGCGGCGAATTTCCTGCATGGAAAACGACATGGGATCACCATGTGGTTCCCATTGATAGCAGGGAATGAGCTTACCAGGGCGACGCCTGTCCACGCTGAGCGGTCAATATCGATTCCCACTCGGGGTTGATCTCGGTATGTGGGTTTCGCGAATGATTAATCAACCTTTGTCGATCTGTCGTTCGAAAAAAAAAAAAAAGGACCCCAGTCGGCATTTTCCTCCAGCTGCTGTCGTCTTGTCTGCCCACATCCCGCCAGGGTCACGAGCATGAGCATCTGCTTTGTTCCTGTCGGGGAAGATTGACATTATCGTCGTGCTTGCAGCATGCAAGTCACGCCCAGCCACCTCCAATCTGCGACATGAAAGAACTTACTCCCCCTGTCCAAATCTGTCCTATTCGCCAATCTCGGCTCGTTGGAACCATGAACCATGGGGATGCGCTCGCCTCTCCCGGCAAAGTAGCAGCCAATTTACTTTAGCCGTGGCGGCAATGCACCAGACGTGTACATGCATGGGTACATAATGCAAGTACCTGTGCATGGAAAACACGTGGGCGGGGTACCTCTCCCGTGTTTTGGGCATTGTAGTCGCTGCCGCGTGTTTCCATGTCCTTGCTGCCGCAATTCTCCTTATTTGTTACTGGAAGTTGCCGAGTGTCTACCGAAAAATACGTTGTCGACTACGCAAGTGCGGGTGATTATCTACCGGAAGTTGCCGAGTCTCCTCCAATAAACACGTTGTTGTATAGGTCTGGTAGGTACAGTGGGATGCAGATAGTTTTTACACAGAAGCAGGTATCGCGAATTAAGCAGATCTTATAAAGAGAAAAAAAACAGGGTTATTTTTGAATTTACCCGTTGATTGGCTAAATTCGCGATACCTGCCTCTGTGTAAAAACTATCTGCATCCCACTGTATGTATGTACTTATGTACATATGTAGGTAGGTACTTCTGCAACTGCGAGTAGGTACAGACCAAGAGAGAGCATGTTGCAATCGTTGCACGTCCAACACACGTGTTCCTTTTACAGAAATCCGCCCTTATCCGCGCCGGCTGCTCTAGCGTTTGACCGGCGATTCCCCCTTAGCCATCATGAGGGGAAGGGGGGGGGGCCTTTCAAAAGCTTTGGGGGCGGGAGGAACTAGGACGGCGGATTCTGTTGGGGAAGGCAAAAGGCGAAAATACACGCGATGAAGCTGACTGAAACGGGAGGCAACGGTTCCTTTTGACAACCTCCACATTTCAAAAAGTCCCAGCTAGGATTCTTTTGATACTAGGTGTCTACGTACATAAGTACATACATACATATGTACATATAGGTAGGTAGACAGTCTATACCGCATGAGGTAAGGCAGGTATTCCTCCTAGATGCTCCGGCGTTTTGGACAAGCCAGCGGTTTGAAACGGTCTTGATAAGAGTAGGGATGAGGATTTCGGATGAGGCCATTGATGAGGGCGTGGTGCCGGTCAAGGCCATGGTAAGTTGAGTCATTGGAGAAATATAAAAGGTACTTTTTGTCGCTCTAAAAAGATACAGTGGCTTGATGTACAGGGTATTTATATACTATGTACAGTAGGTACTAAATTCAGGGTTCCTTCCCCTTCCAGTAAGCTCCCCCGGTTCTATTGCTGTCACTTCCCGGCATGAATGACCTGCGCCCACGTGCGGACAAGGACAGAACATAGAGCCAAAGATCCACAAGACACATGACGCGTCAATTCAGCCGCATCGTATCGGGGCATTTTTGTCTTCAAACAGCCTGCCACGGGCCGGATATGCGGCAACGAGAGGGTCGTGGCAGAATAGGCTCGGCCACGTGTGTGGCATCGCGAACAGCGTATTGGGACCGTGATGCAGGATGCATGATTTCCGCAATATTCATGCGGGCGAAATGCCTAAAAGAAAATAAAAAAGAACTTGTATCAAGTCAGGGGCCATCATGGACGTGAGAAGCGCGTCAAGCTGGCGAGTGCTCTTTATTACGGAAGTGTACGGTCCCGGTGACAGTCACTTTGGCCTCGGTCAGGACGCCCCGTCCGATCGGGGTGGCGGCGCCAAGCCCGGGGGGGGGGGACAATCGGCGCGCGGGGGAGGATACGGCAACGGATGGGCCTCTGGTTGGCGCGTGCGTAGTGTCCTGCTATTTTATCTGTATGTATGTAAAGTGTACACCATAAACGGGCTTTGAGTAAAGAGTAGGCGTATGGAATACAATGAAAAACAGTACAATGGGAGACCAAAACGTAAAACTTTTGAAATTTGGAAAATTTAAATTGTAATATGTACATATGTATATACATGGTATCCTATCTTCATCTCAAAGCGCGTCTCGTAAAGCAAAAGAGAGAACCAGCCCCCCGCGAGTTGTCCTCGTTAAATGTGCCCTCATTTGTGTTCATCCATTCATGTATGCCTCATAATAAGCCTTGTAATTAAAATCTCATTTCCCCGGCCCGCCCCCCGTTAATTCTCCCTGAAAGGATAAGCAGCAGCCAAATTTCTTTCAAATGTATAACCGAGCGGGAAGTCAGCATTACCCCAATCCGTATCCTGCAGAGCACTCTGCTCCACCTCGGTGAGCAGATCCCAGAAAACTGCCGGCTGGAGACCGCCGACCTTGTTGGTCCATCCCATGCGGTGGGTGCCAAAGACGGCAACATCGACGTAGTACTTGCAAAGAGGGTGTGAATCTTTGAAGTGCATAACGTTTTTGGTGTCTGTGGTGCCTTCCCATCCTCCGTGCATTGACACGGAGCCGCCTTGTATGGTGGCATGCTCAACCGTGATATCATCGAGCCAGATGACGGCTGCTTCCCATTCGTGCCTATGGCCGCCTCCGATTTCCGTCTGGTCCTTGGGCGCGTAATATGCGTACATGATGCCTGTGTGATTTCCGTAGGTGTCATATCGGACGTAGACTTGACCTATGCTGTCCTCGCAGTCGCCGCCTTGGGGTCCTCCGAGTTTCAGACCACCACTAGATGATTAGGAAAGACATTAGTACGCTTTTTCATTTTCAAACCTGCGTCTTGTATCCTTGTTCCCCTTTCTGTTCTTCTTCTTTACACCAAATATCATAATGGCGATCCAGTTGACTGGGACAAACTCACCTCACGTCGCCTGCCACGTCAATAGCAGGGTACGGCCAACATCCTGGCCCTTCGGTGTTGAAGTAGGGCTGGACGTTCTTCATGTGCTGCCCCATCAGGTTGAAGGGAAGAAGTTCCGGAAGCCCCACGATCTTGTCGTGGTCGAGCACCTGACCACGACGGAAAATGGCCTTCTCCCGCAGCTGCTCTGCTGGTTGTTGTGGACCAATTGGTGAAGCATCAGCCGTGAAGCCCGTCAACAGACATGGCCAGGCGAGAAGAAGGCTTTTCAGTTGCATTGTGAAAAGACAAAAGAGAATAAATAAACTGATAAATAAAGCAAAGTCTCTTTCGGGAAAGGGCAAGCCGGCACCGAGTCCGTTCCAAGAGGGGATGAAGAGGGCAAGAGGGTGGAAGTCAAAAGCTGCTGGTGGGAATACAAATCATGACAAGAAGATGAAGGGTAGTCTGCATCCTCTTTATAATAGATACCGGATTAGACTATTCCATTCTTTGAAAGACCTTTTGTTTGAACCCCCAATCTGTGCCGATTTATCCACAATCCCGCCAGTTAAGTTAGCAATAGGCGGGGTTTCGAGGTTAGCCGGAGAAGGCATGCCAAAGAGAAAACAAAAAGGCGAAATGGTGCCTGGCATTGATTCCTAATTCGCTGCTGCGGAGTATACACGTGCCCGTTATCTTAATTTTCCCTTTTTAAACGGACGGCTCCTTTGCGCGAGCTAGCCCACGCATACTAATCCACGTGGTCCCGCTAGCAGGGGCTGGACCAAAGAGAACAACAAGTCTAGACAAATGTTCGAGACGGGGATGCTCTGAGGCTTCCTATTCGTTTTCACAGCGCCTGAGGTCATTTCCGCTCGAGGGGGTAAAAAGAAGAGAAGGGGGGGACACACCGATGGATTATCACGCATCTCTGAACTTGATTCCGTGCCTTGCCCCTTTTTTTCGCTTTGTTGAAACTTCAGCAGTTTCTGTTTCTCATCTGCCCTGTCATGTTCTATTCCTAGTTCCTCAGCGGCTGGCGCAGTATTGAATGAAATCTTAAAGTAAAAAAAAAAAAAAAAAAAAAAAAAAAAAAAAAAAAAAAAAAAATGAACCTTAACCATGACGTCGCCGTTCCTTTTTTTTTTGGCCTCTTTTTTGCCGAAGTCCTCATTCGGGTCGCATTCGGGGTGCCGCGTGGCCGACATGACATGTGGAGTCGATTTCGAGGGTTTCTGATTGGCCGCCGTATTCGGCGTCGGGATCAACAACGCCCAGTCGTGTCGGTCATTCGTTGCCGGCGTCGCGAAGAGCTTCAAAAAACAAAATCAAAGTCTTCTTTCACGGTCAAATATTTTGAGGCTTTCCGGGTGCGCCTCTTTTACTTCGGTCCTTCGGGTTAGCAATTGTATGTTCCTGTCGTTTATTTTCGTTGATATGTGACATGTATCATCATATCATGTATGTATTTCAGTTGGTATGTGTATGTATGTATGTATGCATGCATGCAAAATGTATCGGAGTGTGCGCAATGTGGCTTTTTGTTCTGTGTCAAGTACACGGAAGATGATTCGTAGTACGGAACACATCGTAAGTTTTTTTACCGTCTTCTTTCTATTTGAAACAACTATGCGACATGTACCCGGTACAGACTCTGGAGGCTGTCGTGTCGGGGAGCCGAAACTTGAATCCTTCACACGATGCGGCTGGAATTGCCGCTGCACTGCCGCCGCAGACGCAGACGCAGACGCAGACGCAGACGCACCTAGACGCAGGTACAACAAACGCTGACGCTGACGCAGACGCGCGCGCAAAGCTCGTTCCTGCCAGGTCCGACCGCCCGCGAGGGGCGGGGTTCTGGGTTCTGGGTCCCAGGTGACGATCGATTCATTGTTTCCCTGATTCCCTTGTCCGTCGCCCATGATGATGGCGCGTCCCCGGGCCGGCAGTCTGCGTCTCAACTGAGGAGTCGGAGGGTGCATGAGCCTGCAGCTGACCCAAAGTGTCGTCGACGAGGGTTGAAACCGACGTGAGAGGAGCAGTGTGGGCCGCAGCCGAGAGGAGCAAGACGGCATGGCATGGCTGCTCGTCACCGGTGTGGCCAGATGCTGGAAAGGTTAAAAGCCCTCGCCCCCTTGGGTGTCGCCACTTGACGCTTTTTCCTCCTTTGCCAGTCAAACGACGGCGAACGTCTGAGAACATCTGGAGTTTCTTTCGTCGGCCTTGACCAATCCGACCAATCCGACTTGTCCAACTTATCCAGCCTACTTATCCAACCAGCTAGCCATGGCCGACTTCTCTCGATATGGCGGCGTGAGCGACGAGTGGCAAGCGGCCGGAAAAGGCGTTGGTTCGACGTTGATGGGCAAAGGCTTGCCGCTCAACGAGCTCCGAGAGCTGATGAACACGCAGCGCCAAGAGGCCTCTGCTAAGGCAATGGAGCAGACATTCAAAGACCTCGTCCGACTGCAGAACCACACCATATGCACACGCGATGCATCGACCATCGAGGCCCGCAGCTACCGCCCCGTCTCGGCAGCAGATGACGACCGCCTGCCCGTCTTCCTGTATTTCCACGGCGGCGGCTTCCTCATGGGCTCGCTGGATACCGAAGATTCCACGTGCTCCTGGATCTGCTCTCGCGCCACGGCCGTTGTCCTGCACGTCAACTACCGCCACACGCCGGAGCACGTCTTTCCCACGGCCTGGGACGACGCCGAGGACGGCTTCAGCTGGCTGCACCAGAACATGGACCTCCTTGGAGGAAACCCCGAGCAGGTTATTGTGGGCGGCATCTCGGCTGGCGCGCAGCTGGCGGCATCGCTCGTCCTCCGCAAGAACATGGGCAAAGTTCTCTCGGGATACCCAGCCATTGCCGGCCAGGTTCTCATGATCCCCTGCCTTGTTCACCTCGACGCCCTCGGGCCTCAGCTGAAAAAACTCAAGGACGCATCCAAATCCTCGTACAAGGAGAATGAAGACGCCCCCGTCCTCCCCGTGCGGGTCATCCGCATGTTCTCCGATCTTCTGCAGTCGGGCACGCCGGATCCGTTCGATTTGCGCCTGTCTCCGGGGAACGCATCGGTCGAAGACGTCAGAGGACTGCCGCCCACTACGTTTGGCGTTGCTGGCCTTGACGCGTTTCGAGATGAAGCACTGCTGTACTCTGAGTTGCTGGCGGAGGCTGGGTAAGTGGGCTACGATTGTCTTAACCCCCCGCCGTCTTCTCCAACCGTTTCGTTTCCCTCTCTTTTTGCCTTTATCAAACAACTCACCATTGTCAACAGCGTTCCTACCGATACCTACGTATTTCCAGGCTTGCCCCATGGCTTTCGCCGCTTCGCAGAGCTGAGTCACTCCAAGCGCTGGGATGACATCTTGACACACTGCGTGAAGTGGTCGCTGTCAAACCCCGAGCCAGGCGCTTCTGTCGTGAAGACGGAGGGACCATGAGAGTAGCAATCTTCCGAAGACTTGCTCTAGGGTAGGGGGGCATGTTTTTTTCTTCAATTCATTTTTTTTCCTTCATCTATTTTCTTTTACATATGAAGCGGAAGATTAATTTATTCCTTTTTTCTGTGTTTTTTTTTAAAAAAAAAAAATCTAAGATAAAAAAAGGAGAAAATACAGGCAACGTCCGGTTGATCCAAGGACCACTTGACGATCGCTTTCCATTCGCACGTTGGAAGGGGTGGGCAGCTATTGACCAAAACTTGGCCGTCGTTTCGCAACGGCCTTGGACATTGGCACAGCAGCTGTTGAGATGGTGCTGCGCTGCCTGCATTACTGGTTATGACCATTCGCGCAAATCACGAGTCTATGGCTATCACGGAGCCCACCATGCCATCGTCAGCGGCGCGCAAAGGGTAATGTGTTTATGTACTATATTCATGTGTGCGGCCAGCAAGATGCAACCTGGTATGCGGCGCAGCCTCTGTTGCCGCACCATGCGGATCCCCGCATTGAAACCACTCTGGAGTTCTCGCCATGTGCATGATTTCTCTTTTCTCAGGCTCTGCAGGCCGCATAAGAAGTAGCCCTGACAGGTTCGTCTGGTGCCCTGCCTGCTCAGACATGCAATGACGCTTTGATTCGTCGTGTATGCAATAACGGCGTGCAAATATACTCCATGTTTCAGTTTTTCTGTCCCTGCAGAAACAGGCGTTTTCGCCGCGACATATGCATCCGGGATACATTACATGTGTCCTTTAGGTAACTTGTTTAGGTAATTTCATTCAAGTGTAGCCAGGATGCGGATCCTCACATGCACGTTGTCAGGGACTTGCCAGACAAGTCGAATGGCTGCGTCCGGATGTCAGGGTGTCTGATATGTGGTTATTGACACTATATACAATGTGTGTTTGTTTATACATGGATTTCACTGTACATGGATGTGTATGTACACATGTACAAGTATGCCGAATTTACATATGCATACATACAGCTTTGGATCATAACTGGGCCGGCTTGCACAGATTGAGAACATGGTCCTTCTCCATCTGGCTGAATAAATGGAGACGGCACGCGCCCTCACGTCTCACCATGTGGACTTACGGCCCATTTGGCATGTCTGTGCTTTTCTCCTCTTTTTCTTTCTTCATCTTTTTTTTTTCTTTTTGTTTATCTTATCTGTTCGGGACGAATCACCTATGTATGTACATATCGACAGGTATCATTTGTATTCTTGCATCTCGGAACAAAGAGCCAGCAAAAGGGCCCTGCGGCTGCTTCCCATCTCAACCCCCACCAAGCAAGCATGAAAGCACCAAAACATCAAAGCATCATACATCACATCCATAGGTTCCTGCAACCATCGCCTGGGACCACCGGGGTAGCCGGCCCCGCGTTTGTTTCAGTCTGAACCTAAGACAGATGAAGCGAAAAAAAAAAGACGAACGAGGTGAACAAGATGGATAGGCATTAATGGACATACACTTCAACATGCGTATTCTCCGTGTCTCCGGCAATCCGGTTTCTAATATCATTACTCTATTTCTTTCTTTCTTTGATTATTTCTTTAATTTAAAGTTGCCCGATGAGTTCACGAGAACGAGAGTGTGCGCGCGCTTGCTCTGGTAGTTTCTTTGAATTATAACTCACAGCTAATATAACATCAACTTGCATACAAAATGCATATGCATAAAGTCTATATACTATACAGTTTGTGCATACATATGTACATATATACAAACATACAATACACATGTCATATGTAAGATGTACGTACAAACAACCTCCGCGAATGGATGCAACTATCAGACACCCATCCCTCCATGCGCTTTGGACCCCATGTCTGATCCTTCCGCCCACTGCCCACGCTGCCATCCCACATAAGAGGGGGGGGGGGGGGGGGAGCGGATCTGCACCAGATCGGCACTTGCTTCACCGTTGGCCGCCCGGTGGGACGCTTTTTTAAGCCGGGAGCATATGAAGCTGCCCTCTTCCCCGGGGGCCCCGAAATCCCATATAAAGAGCGTCTGAGTCTGATGTTTGTTTGTCCCATGGAAAATCCTGCCGTGTATTACGGCCCCGTTTTGTTTTACGTCGTCCCGCGGGATTTTCTCTGTCTTTTTTTTTCTTTAAATACTTTTTCGAGCTGTTGACGGCGGGTTTGGGCTGTTGTATGCGATTTGACACGAATCGAGGGAAAGGGAGCAAAAAAGAAGAAGAAGAAGAAGAAAAGAAGGGAACAAAAGAAAGGACACCAAGGACACCAAGGACACCAAGACACACAGAGCGTCAGAGAGCCAAAAAAGGTCAGAAAATATGGCTGCTGCCGTCGAACAAACTCCCCGAGAGGTAGAGGACAAGGGGGAAAAGACTCAGAATATCGGCCCAGCTCTCGACTTGGACCGGATTGATACCGTCCACCAGGACGAAGCGGCCAAGGTTCTGGCCGCCTATGACGGAGACAGGCAATGGGACGACGAGGAAGAACGGAGGTTACGTCGAAAGGTGGATTGGAGGGTGCTGCCGGTCATGTGCATGACGTATGCGCTGCAATTCTACGACAAGAATATATTATCACAGGCTGTGAGTTGATGGCTGTGTTGAAATTACTTTTCCAGACTTTTTTTTCTCTTTTTTCCTCCCCTCTCATGCTAACCCCCTCCAAAGGCCCTCTTCGGTATCCGTCAGGATTTGGGCCTCGACCAGGGCGACCGCTTCTCGTGGTGCGCCTCCATCTTCTATCTCGGCTTCTTGGTCGGGGCCTATCCCGTCATGCTGATTGCGCAAAAGTATCCCGTCGAGAGGGTTGCGTCCACGATTGTGACCCTCTGGGGCGTGTGTCTCATTTCGACGACGGCGTGCACCAATTACCAGGGGATTTTTGCGCAGCGCTTCTTCCTGGGCATGCTGGAGGTGGGCATTAGTCCCATGTTTATGCTGATTGTAGGGAGTTGGTACAAGAAGGATGAGCAGGCGATGCGGATGGGGTGAGTTTTCTTTTCTTTCCTTTCTTTCCTTTCTTTCCTTTCTTTCCTTTTTATTTGTTTTGATTTTTCTCCCCCTTTTCTTTTGGTCTTGCTTCTACAAAAGTACATGCTAACTCCTCGACAGCGTCTGGCTCTGCTGCAACGGCTACATCTCCATGGTCTCCCCCCTCATCAACTACGGCTTCGGATCAACCAACCCCAACGGCTCGTCATGGCGCCTCATGTTCTACTTTGCCGGCGGCATGACCATCGTATGGGGCCTGCTCATTCTCTTCATCCTGCCGTCCGATCCCATCCGAGCCAAGGGCTTCCAGCCGCGCGAGCGCTACATCCTGGTGGCCCGTCTGCGCACCAACAACTCGGGCGTGCGCAACAAGCACTACAAGATGAATCAGGTGGTTGAGCTGGCCCTGGATCCCAAGTTCTGGCTCATCTTCTCCATCTCCTTCCTCTGCATGATCGCCAACGCCCCCATCTCGACCTTTGTGCCCCTCATCATCAAGGGCTTCAACTTCAGCAACCTCCAGTCGCTGCTGCTGCTCATCCCCATGGGCGCCTGGGGCGGCACCTTTATGCTCGTCTTCAGCTACCTGGCCATGCGCTTCCCCGGCATCCGGACCTGGCTCGTCCTCACCGGCCAGCTCGTCTGCACCCTGGGCGCCCTGCTGCTGTGGCTGCTGCCGCTGAGCCATCGCGGCGCTCTCCTCTTTAGCGCCTACATCATGGCCACCCTCGGGGGAGGCTACGTCGTCCTCATGAGTCTGCAGCTCGCCAACACGGCCGGCTACACCAAGCGGTCCATTGCCTCGTCGGGTCTGTACGTCGGCTACTGCCTCGGCAACTTTGTCGGGCCCCTCCTCTTCAAGAAGGAGGACGCTCCGCGCTACGGGCCCGGCTTTGTCGCCGTCGTGATTTCCTCGCTGGTGGCGGGCGTCTTGGCTGTCGTGTACCGCTATGTCTGTGTGTGGGATAATCACAGACGTGACAAGGCTGGTACGTGTGAGGCCTTTGACCATGCCTTTGAGGATGACATGACTGATATTACGGTGAGTTTTTTTTTTTTTTTTTTTTTTTTTTTTT
>SRPT01000287.1:0-34129 GCA_018360205.1 Claviceps digitariae | reverse complement strand
TACTATAAAATTAGTTTTAAATTATAGAGAATTAATATTATACTATATATAATTAATTTATTAGTATATAGCTTATTAAAAGTAAAATAAATAAAGTAATAATATATAATTATTATATATTATATTAAAGAAAATATAAATAAAATACTATAAAATACCTATAAAATACTATACTTTTTATATAATTTTTCTTTATTTTTTTAGATTTTTATTAATATTTTTTAAGTTTTATAAATAAATTTTAAAAATAAAATAATATATTTTAATACTTAAAATATACTTTTTATAAATTTAAAAAATATATAAAAAAGTATTATTTTTAACTTATTATAAAGCTTAATTTTTATATTTTTATTTACTTATTTTAATCTTTAAAAAAGAATAAAAGAGTTTTTTAAATCTTTAAAAATATATATTACATCTAAAAAAAATAAAGTAAGTAAAGAAAAATTCTGTTATTTAAAGCTAATTATCTAGTATTTAAAGCATATTTTTCTATATTTTTATCTATTTTATAGGAATTAATATTCATTTTTTACTTTTCTTAGAAAAAGAGGTGGGTCTATAGTGGGTCTTATAGGTGGAGTATAAAGTGGGGTTTAAGTGGGTCGCCGCGCGAATAGCAATTTCCTGCCGCGCGGATAGCAAGACTCGTGGGAAATGCATGATGGATGGGGCTGGTGGGTTGTTGACATGGCAATTGGCGTGGCAGCTGGCATGGCAGCTGGCATCACTTGCCTGCCAGGTGGTGGGTGTCCATGCGGCAGTGTACAGTGATATGACAATTGTTTTCGTACGAAGGCAAGTATCGCGAATTTAGCCGATTAACGGCTAAATTAAAAAACACTCCTGTTTTTTTTCTTCTTATAAGATTAGTACTTCCCTTTGTACGAAAAGTATTGTCATCCTACTGTACATACATATGTACAATGTACAGTGGCTTGTGCATCTGCTCCAACATTGAACAACCTGGAGTATCACGCCCCGTTGCAGGATGGGAACACCATGGCAGACGACTCAAGTTTTCGACAAGAGTTGACTGGACATCTTTTTTTTTTTTTTGGCGCTAAGGCTATGGCGATCTTTTGTTTCTTTTAAGGCGGTATGGAGGAGATTTCGCAAACAGCCGGAATCTTTGACAAAGTGGGGGGGGACAACTTGATGCCAATCGACTTTTTATTGCACTGGGCGGGTAGATATGAACTGTTTTATTTTGTTGTGATTTTTTATTGTCTTGGATTTCAGCACAGTAACATGTCAAGACGAATGCAACGCTTGACCACACAATGTGGGAGGGAAATGAAGTCTGATCTCGTTGTCACGTTCTAATCGAACGCCCGTGACCGACCAATGCGGGAGGTGATGCCGCCAGGCCCATGTCCCAGAACAAGCCGTGCCAGCCGGAGAGTCCGTAGTCTCTCTTAGTCGAAGCAGACCAAAGGGCGGTTGTCGAGCTCGAGTCCAGTCAGGCGTTTGTTTGTTCTGCATCACAGATGCCAAAGTTCAAAGACAGCCCTCTGAATCTGCGGCGAGTCAGAGAGTGGCTGCCCAGATTCAATCCGTCGTCGAAATGTAAAATGTAATCTCGTGGTCCATTCATGCCATCTGCCACCCCCTCGTCGAGCACTGATACTTGTGTCGCGTGTGATTGGCCCAGAAGGCGCCAGGAACCCAGTATGGCGTAGCCTGGAGACTTCTGGTCCCTCTGCAGCCACCCACCAACCCACCTGCAAACCCCACTGAGCAGCATGTTGACATGTAATATTGCCGATAACCCAGAGGAACGGCACCGCGTTCCACGTGCACCGTCCACCTCCAACACCGCCGGAGAGACGGAGAGAGAGGGAGAGAGTCAGAGACCCTCACTGCTGATGCGTGCAGTCCGACGCCTCCTCCCTCCTCGTCCTCCTGGATTTCCATCTCCTCCTTCATCGACCGGCGACATCGCCTCTTCCCGTCTCCTTTGTGTGGTCATAATCTTGATCAATCGCTGGCCATCTCTCGAGCTTGCCCCAAACCGCTGGAACTTGACGGGTAGCAGCATTCTAGCGGCCGTCGACGACTATTGTACCAGACGGCTTCGTGCTCCCATTTCCATAGGACAAGAACAGATTGTAGGCCAGCCTGAAAAAGACATGCAATAAAAACCAGATTCGCAGAAAATATCGCCTGCGTCGGAACCCGCCCACCCTCTCCGTCACCAAACCGTCTTTATCCAAGTCGAATAAAAAAAAACAAGAACCATGTCGTCACCCAAAGACACGCTTAGTCCCGGGCGGAGATCGTCCTCACCTCTACCTGGGCAGCCTCGTCAGTTTTCCTCCTCGCTGCCTCGTGGGGAGGTGACGGCTCGTCTCGCCGAGTCGGTCTTCGGAACACCCCCGCTCCGAGATGCTTCTCCCGGTCCGAGTGCTGGACCTACCCAGTCCGGTGAAACTCCCTTTCTCGGAGGAAGCTATACCCAAGGACCCGGCGTATCAGCACTGGCTGCTGCACTGTCTGACTCTCTAGGTAAATCGCCTCCTCGATACGGCACGCCCGCTGGCCGAGTCAGCACGCCACCCCGATCCCAATCACCTGCGATGCCCGCTCGACCAGCTACTCCTCCTCAATACGGCTCCTTCGACTCGCGAACACGGCAAAGTCCAGGCGGCCCGTACGAAGACCCCGAGATTGTCAAGCGGCACTTGGTGCGGCCCGGCGAGGCTGAGAATGGCATATCGGAGGATTCATCCACGATGGGCACCATGAAGGGGAAGCAGCCCTCGGATATGGGTAACGCCAATGTCACCGATGAGGAGTTTTCCAGCTTGCAACTACAGGGAGGCGACGTGACGCGCGGGATATACAAATGGACCGAGCAAGCCGAGCTCAAGAACAAGCTTCATCGGAGCAAGAGCTACGACGAAATGCGGCCCGAGCCAGAGCAGGAAGTCATGGACATCAATTCTATCAAGGTGCCCGGTGGGTTCAGACGAGACCATCTCCGAAGGCGGGCGTTTAGCCCCAGTGGTCAGCATATCGATCAAGCCGGTAACGGCTCTGGCTCCCCCGGAACTCTAGACCAACAACCGAGACTGTTTACTTCGAGCTTCCTCGAGTTTCTGACCATTTACGGGCACTTTGCTGGCGAAGAGCTCGAGGAAGACGACGAGAATCTCGGACCCAACGAGATCTGGGACTCGGGCGAGGATCATGAGGAGGGAGACGACGAGCCAACCGAGGACAGCATGCTCCTGGGACCGTCCAAGAAGAAGCGAAAGAGAAAGTTGCGTGGCGGCAGCGGCCAGAACAGCCCGATGAATGCCATGCTGTTGCTGCTGAAATCCTTTGTCGGCACCGGCGTCTTGTTTCTGCCGCGTGCCTATCTCAATGGCGGTATGCTGTTTAGTAACGTCGTCCTGCTGGGCGTGAGCGTCCTCAGCTACTACTGTTTCGTCCTGCTGGTGTCGACGCGGCTGGAGATTGAGGGGTCGTTTGGTGATATGGGAGGTATTCTCTATGGCAAGTGGATGCGGAATTTGATCCTGGCGTCCATTGTCATCAGCCAGATCGGATTCGTGGCGGCGTATACTGTCTTCACGGCTCAGAACTTGCAGGCCTTTATCCGAGCTGTTTCCAACTGCACGTCATCCATCAGCATCCCGTTGCTGATTCTCCTGCAAACAGCCATCTTCCTTCCCTTTTCTCTGCTGCGAGACATTGGCAAACTGGGTTTCACGGCCCTCATTGCCGACGCCTTCATAATGATTGGACTCGCATACCTTTTCTACTACGATGTCATTACCCTCAATGCCAATGGACTTGCCGACATCATCATGTTCAACAACAAGGACTGGACGCTGTTTATCGGCACCGCCATCTTCACTTTTGAAGGAATTGGCCTGATCATTCCCATCCAGGAGTCGATGAAGCATCCAGCCAAGTTTCCTCGCGTTCTCTTCCTCGTCATGATCATCATTACCGTTCTATTTACCGTCATGGGTGCCATCTCCTACGCCGCTTATGGTTCCAAAACCGAGACGGTCGTGCTTCTCAACTTGCCCCAGGACGACAAGTTTGTCAACGGTGTGCAGCTGCTCTATTCGTGTGCCATTCTACTATCCACGCCGCTGCAAATCTTCCCGGCAATCCGTATCATCGAGACGGAGCTGTTTACCCGCAGCGGCAAATACAATCCATGGATCAAGTGGAAGAAGAACATCTTTCGTTTCTTCATGGTCATGCTATGCTCGTCTATTGCATGGGGCGGTGCCAATCATCTAGACAAGTTTGTCGCACTGGTAGGCAACTTTGCCTGCATTCCATTGGTGTATATTTATCCCGTAAGTTTGCAATCTCTCCTCTTCCTCCCTTTTTTTTATAGCAAGCGAGCCTTGTTGTCATTGTTTTATTCCCCCTTTTTTGACAGTCCTCTAACTTTCCAATAAATAGCCTCTACTGCATCTCAAAGCAGTTGCGCGCAGCCGATTGTGGAAAATCTCGGACATTGTACTGTGCATATTCGGTTTCTTTGCCATGGCCTACACAACCAGCCTGACCATCATGAGCTGGGCCAACGCTGAACCCCAAGCGCCGGGGTACTGCGACAAGAAATGATGATGCTAGTGACGTGTATAGAAGCTGCAGGGGGTGAGGAAAGAGATGGTGCTGTTTTGTGTGTATGTGCGTGTGTGATTTTTTGAAATTTCTTATGCTTTTTTTTTTGGCATTGACATTGGCAGCACCTATCCATCTTGTAGGATCCCGTGATGCCAACTGAGCGATTTGGACAAAGATTGTATAAAAAAGGGAAACAAGAAACACACGACTAGCGTTTAGATTTGCATAGTAGACAGCGGAGAAAATCATGTGGTTCTAGAGTAGGGATAATACAGTAGTTATGTGGGTTCTAGAGTACGTGCATCAGCCGCAATTGGAGATGGAGAGACAAATTGATTGCATTGGTGGACAGTGGGATGCTTTTTTTTTTTTTGATCGACTGAGGTATCGTGACCCTATACCGAACTCCATGCGTGACTCCAAACGTAACCCCATATCAAAAAGCTGATAGAGGAGCTATAGGAAAGAGAAATACAAATTATCAAGATGCTAGAAAACGAGGGAAAAGGTGGCGGTTTTTTTTTTTTTTTTTTTTTTTTTTTTTTTTTTTTTTTTTTTAAATCAAGTCATTGTCTGTGTGAGTGAGGTGCCGGGCGAGGTATTGTGTACTTAGGTATTGACCAATGACGTAGAAAGCCTGTACCTAAACAAGGCACTTCACGCGTTTACTGTTGGGGTCCGGTGGGTCCGACGGGTCCTAACCTAGTACTTTAGCTGCCGCTCTTATGACTGTCAAAGGCATGCAAGCTCAGCTCAGTTACATACCTAGTACTTGTGCTTCATTCCGCTTCGCATCGACAGTCCAAAAAGCAAAGAGAAAGAAAGAAAAACCAAACACATGTCAATACCCATAGCGTTGCGCCCATTGAGGCGTATCCGCCCAAGCTGTTTCTGTGTCATTTCCTCCTCGTCCATATCGTCGTCGTCGTCCCGTCGCGGCTACTCAGGCACGCTGCGTCGGCAGCAGCAACAGGAGAAGCAGAAGAAGCCGTTTCCGTTCCCGACGGTGCCGTCGTGTCCGCCACCAACATGTGATTGCGCGGACACGCCAGACCTCTGCGGGGAGGGGATGAAAATTGATCGCGAGAGTCGGCTCAATGGGGCCATACCTGACTATGCGGAGCAGGTGCTTGTGTGTACGGGGAGGGATGACTGGCCGTCGAGGATTGAGACGATAGAGCACGAGAAGGACGGGGAACCATTGCCCAATCTGGCGGCGTTTTTGAAGGAAGAAATGCAGAACAATGTGAGTTTTCTTTTCTTTTTTATCTGTGGCTTCTGGGTTTTTTTTTTTGTCCGTCTCTCTCTCTCCTCTCTCTCTCTCTCTCTGTCACTGTCTCTACGTGTGTGTCTTGGCCGGAAAAAGAAAAAAGAAGAGGACGAAATGTGTTCGACACCAACAACAACTACCCCTCCCTTCCTTTATTTCTCGGTGAACAAACGAAGAAAATAACAACAAGAATAAACCTGTTAATTATCTAATAATTTAAAAGCCCTTCCACAGAGTCTCCATTCTCAATTCATCCTTCCCGCGCACGGAGCAGAGTTGGGACACGCCACCATTTAGAACTGACAAAAGACTCCTAGACTCCTATGCATACGTCTACGATTCTGTCTATCTGCTCCCCACCTTCAAATACATTCCCTTCTTTAGCCGCGCATTAATGTATTGCCTCGACGAGGGCTACCTGCGAGCGGAGACGCTGCATCCGGCGCACGAGGGACTCTCCCCGTGGGAAAGGAAAAAATTGACGCGAAAGAGCGACCTACAGAGCGTATTTCCGGGAGTGCAGGACGTGCAGGATGTTCTGGTGCTTGTCTGCGGGCACCGCAGCCGAGATCTCCGGTGCGGCGTCTTCGGGCCCTTGATCAAGGATGAGTTTGATGAGAAGTTGCGTCTGGCGGACTTTGAGGTCGCGGAGCGGGCTGTATATGTGCCTGGTAATGAGAGGAATAATTGGATATTCAGCTCGGATGACAATGATTTCGCGACGATAACGGATAAAATAGAGAGGGAGGCTCGCAAGAAGAAGACGAAGACCGAAACGGATGAGAAGAAGACGGCGAGAGTTGGACTCATCAGCCATATCGGCGGGCATAAGTTTGCGGGAAACGTCATCATCTATGTACCGCCTCGCCATAAGGGTCCAGGAGGAAAGAAGCATGCCTTGGCTGGTTGTGGGATTTGGTACGGGAGGGTTGAGCCGAAGCACGTGGAGGGCTTGGTCAATGAGACGATTGTGAATGGTCGGATTGTGGAGGACATGTTTCGAGGGGGATTTGTTCAAAAAGGAGGATATTGAGGTTGTGAGCACGAGGGCTCGTGGGCATGGCATGTCTGGGAGTTGGGGACGATGAGACTAACGAGGCAGAATGCTGTACATACATCTATTTTCATGACACAATTTTGCGTTGGGAGACGACTATATATATATATATATACATACATACAAGTATTTGAATTCATATCAAAACACTAACAAAGGTTGAAAAATATAAAAAAAAAGGAGTAAAAAAAATGTTTGTCGTAAATGTGGCTGCACGACATACACAAAACCCACGTGACCTCGTGAAGATATCGCGACTCGACTTTTTGGATCTGGCTTTCCTCGGCGTCATTCGCCAATTGCGCTCCCCACAGCTTTCCAGTCCCTGTTTTTCAAGAGACATTTGACTGAAACAAGCTCAAAGAAAGAAAGAAAGAAAGAAAAAAGAATAGTCTGCACAATCTTCATGGCAGCACCACCACGGCTTCGCACGTTGGCCATCCGCGCAAGACACATCTCGCCAACATGTCAGTCACGCGGCCACAAACGCTTCACCTACACCAGTGACGCCACGCACCGCAACGGACCCAGCAGCAGCAGCCATAACAACAACAATCCTCATCACAAACATCACAAACAGGCCCGCCTACTCCCCTCCGTGGCCATCGCCCTCGCCATCCTCGGCACCGCCACCTATCTCGCCGGCTCGTCGTCCCGCAAACCCTCCACCCTCAACGAAACCACCTTTGTGCCCTACACCATCACCGCCCGTGACGCCATCTCCTCGTCCTCCGTCCTCTTGACCATCTCTCCGCACCACCGGCATGAGCCTCCTCCTCCTTCTCCTCCTCCATCATCACCACTGCCCTATCTGGCCCCCCGGTCCCTCCGGTGGAAGTACCCCCTCTGGTCCGTCGAGTTCAAGCAGCCCGAAGTCCAGATCGCGCGGCACTACACGCCGCTCCCGCCCCAGCACGATGAGGACCCGCGCGACGGCACTCTGCGCTTCTATCTTCGAGCGGTTGGCGGGGGCGAAATGTCCAACTACTTGCATCGTCTGCGCGTAGGACACGAGGTCTACCTGCGCGGTCCGCATCCTGGCTTCGACGTGCTTGGCAGGCTGGGCGCATGCAGCAACGTCGTCTTCCTGGCGGGCGGTACTGGTGTCGTCCCCGGCATGCAGGTCGCCAGCGCTGTGCTCGACAGCAACGACTCTACACAGGTCAACCTGCTCTGGGCGGTGAGGAAGCGGGAGGAAGTCCAGAGTGTTTCGCAAGCGACGCAGCCGCAGCAGCAGCAGCAGCAGCCGTGGTGGAAAGTCTGGACCACCTCCTCAACACGACCAGCTGCTGCGCCGTTGACGGAAATCACAACAGAGCTGGAGAACCCCAGCGCCATAGCGCGCGAGCTGGTGCGTCTCAAGAGTAGGTTTGGCCACAGGCTGCGCATTCGCCTGGCTGTGGATGAGGAACACACGCAGTTTACTGCCAAGGACGTGCAGACCGTCCTGAGGGGCTGCCAAGATAAGAAGCAATCCGATTCTCATGCTGTGGTTGTCGAGGGGGGTTGTCCCCTCCACGATCAGCTTCTCCATGCGCAGCTCTCCGAGTTTGAAGACCCCCGTCCGATGTGCCACTGCGATGCCGGCTCAGACGGTCTGCTCCCGGGGAAGAACCTCCTAATGGTGTCTGGTCCAGACGGCTTCATCGCCCACTACGCCGGGGAGAAGATCTGGCGCCGCGGCACTCTTACCCAGGGCCCAGTAGAGGGCCTGGCAGGGCAGCTGCAGAGGAGAGACCCGTCCTTGGCCAAAAATTGGCTGGTCTTGAAGCTGTGACGATGGAAAAGAAGAAGAAGAAGAAGAAGAAGAAGTAATATTTATGTACATGACGCATCAACCATTTTACGCAGAATCTCGGACAAAAAACCGGCGATTGCTTACGAATCAAGGACAAACAAATAAAGAGAGAGAGAGAGATCATTCATTGTTAAAGAAGAAAAAAAATATCTACCACCAAAAAAAAGAGATTTCCCCATACACCCAGCTATGCAATTGTAATTCGCCACGGAACAATAATGCGTCCACGCTCCTCGTCTCCTATCCTATCCTATCCTATCCTATCCTATCCTGTCTCATCTCTCCCATCCTGGTCTATCTATTCTGGACTTTTCTATACGACGGGGGCTTGACGGCCCTGCGGATTAATTTGCCAGCGTAGGGAGGAATGAGAGAGATGGCTCCGATGGCGAGGATGCGCCATAGGAAGGCCCTGGAGGTTGTTAGAAGGGAGTCAAGGGAAGAGAGTGTAAAAAGAAGAGAGGGGGAAAGAAGAGGGGGAAAGAGAGGGCCTATAGAACCACGTAAAACATACCAGGTTATCACAAATTTCAAGTCAAAATAGTCGCCTAAAAACGGAATACTCCCCACATACACGAGAAACGTGCCCAGGATGCTGAGAATCATGACGGGATGCCAGGTTGTTATCTCAATGGCCACCATGATGAGCTCGTTGAGCACCAGGACCGTGTAGCTCACGGCCACCATCTTATGGCCGTCTACCTGGGTGAGGAGCTGCGAGAGGCCCTGGATCATGCCGCCCTGGTAGATGGACACAAAGACCCAGACGAAAAAGGTGCGGTATGAGAGGGATCGGCCTTCTGTGAGTTCCTTGTATAGTTCGGGGTATAGATTGGCGAGGTTTTCGTCGACGTCCTTGTCCAGGACGAGGGAGAGGACGGGTGCGGCGGTGTAAATGGTTGCGTAACCGACGAGGAGCCAGTCCTAGTTCATGGATTGCACATGCACAATTAGCCGCTCTGCTTTTAAAAGAAGAAGAAGAAGAAACGGAAAAGGTAAGGGAAGAAGAGAAGAAAAAGAAAGAAAAAAAACACTTCTCGGAAATTCCCAGACCCGTGTGAACAGTCGTACCTTGTATAGCCCGTCGGGCTCAAAATCCATGGCAATACTGTACATGGTCTGACACACTGCAATGATGAGGCCGCGGTGAATCACAAACTGCGCCAGCTTGGCACTCCGCTTGTAACTATTCCGGCCGTGCCACACCAGCAGCTTCACCAGATGGTGGAACTGCTCAATGGAAAAGTCGGCCGCCAGGCTGGCTTGACGGCCTTCCTTGCCTACGATGCCAACACCCACGTCGGCGGCCTGGATCATGGACACGTCATTGCCGCCATCACCAATGCAGCAAACCCGCTTCTTGGTGTATTCCTTGATGAGCTTGGCCACCTCGGCTTTCTGCGTGGGCGAGCACCGACACGCAACCACGGTCGGGAGCTGCACGGCTATGGAGACAAACTCGATGCGAAACTTTGTCAGGAGAAGCTGCAGGCTTTCGCCGTCTATGAGTAGGCATGCGTCCGTCTTGCTGCGCAAAAAGTCGAGGTGCTCTTGGGCTGCGTCGGGCCGCTTGAGCTTGGCGACTGTGTATATGTATTGGCCACGGGCGACGAGCTTGGAACTTACGGCCACACAGCGGGCTGTTTCGACCTTGTCGCCCGTCAGCATCCAAATCTTGATGCCGGCGTTGCGGAGCAGCTCCAGGGATGGCTTGACGTCCTTTTGTAGCTTGTCTTCCACGCCGGTGACGCCGAGAAGCTCGAGGTCCTTCTCGAGGTAGTGCGAGACGACTCGCTGCATGCCGGCATCACGACCGGCAATGGACAATGATGCTTCTTGGTATTGGGCTGCGAACTCGCGATACTGCTTGTAGGAGAGCTTCTTGCGGCCGACGACCAGGGTTCGCAGACCTTCGCGAGCCATGTTGGCAGTTTCTTCGTCAAGCCAGTCATTGGCGGCGACAATGCTGCTCATGACTGTGTCTGCGCCCTTTTGGTAAAACCAAATCTCACCTGTGCTCAAGCTGGCATTCACAGCCCCTGTGTCCTCGTGAAATTGCACAAGGATGCCCATGCGCTTGCCGTCCGATGTAAAAGGAAACGCCTCCAGGATACGGACCCGCACCACGGGCCGTCCCGTTTCTGCAGACTCGAGTGTCATACTTTTTCGGTCGCGGCTCGACAGCTTCAGCCCCACAGACTCGGTCCATTTTACAATGGCAATCTCGTCGGGAGACGACGCCTGATAGGAGGTGACCTCTTTTCCATCCTCAGTGTCGATAGTGGGGGTCACGTTGTGGCACAAGGCCAGCGCGAGGACGACATCTCGTACACGAGCACCAATCTCTCGTCTCGTGCGCGTCGCACCGACATTGACAGTCGTGGAAAAGGTGGATGACGGCGTGATCAGCATCGTCTGTGATGACGGCTCCGTTGTGGGCTGAATGTGGAAGCCCTGTCGCACATAGGACTTGACCTCGTCCATGGCCTCGTTGGCATAGGACACGGTGCCAACGTGAACCTTTTTCATCTCCATGTCATTCTGCGTCAGCGTGCCAGTCTTGTCGCTCAGCAGATATTCGATGCGACCCAGGTCCTCGGGAATGGTACTGGTCCGCACAACGGCGCCCGGAATGCCAGGGTCACTCTGGATAAACTTTGAATAGGCACTCTTGCCCATGTCGAGATTGACGCGCAGGCTGATGGGCACAATTGTCGAAAAGAGAACCAAGAAACGCATAATCTTGATGTACCAGACGTTGCCTGTCGTTTTTCCAAATCCTTCCAGGGCAACCAGCACCACGGACAGGGCGAGAGTGAGGACGCAAAGAATCTTGGTCAGTGAGTTGATCTCGTATTCGAGAAGGCCCGCCTTGGAGCGGGATGGCGATGTAGACAGGGCAGATCGCGTCTGGGGCCCCGTGTATAGAATTACAGCAAGCGTCGTTCCCTGAGAGGCGATGACGGTGTTGGCCCACGCCGTATTATCAATAGACAAGCCGGCCATTCTTTTGCTGTTCTCCTCCTCCGCCTCCGCCTCTCGCTGCTGCTGCTGCTGATGCAGAATCCACTGGTGACTCATGGCATCCTGCCTGGTCGGCATTAGCTCAATGGTTCCCACAAAGTCGTTGACCTTTTTGTCAGGCTTGCCGCCAGTCACTCGAAGACGAACAAATTCTTCTGGTGGAATGCCCTGCGTGAGTGCCGAGGCCAGCCGGAGCTTCCAGTCCGTCTCTCCGTCCAGCTGGTCAGTCCTGATGAAGGTCTCTCCGGAGCCCCCATTGCCTTCAGCATCATTTTTATGGGTGTCAGACTGCTCCGGTTCCTTTCCCTTGACATTGGACTCGTTATCAGTGAATGCGAGCAGTGTTTCATGTTCAGTGGCTTCCCTTGCAGGCGACGACTTGGCTGGCGCCTCCCCATTGTAACATTGCAAAATCACTACGTCAGCCGGCACGCGCTGGCCTTTACTGAGCTTCAGGACATCGCCAACTTTGAGGTCCTTTGACTTGCGGCTCGTCTCTTGTACGAAAGAAGACGGCTGATAAGCATTATCTGCTTCCTCCTCCTCCTCCTGAATGTCCGTCAGGTCGTACCGCGGCTCCCTTTGCCTGCGTGATGTTCGCTTCCTGTACGAATCAGATTTGAGCAGTCTGCGGGTTTTTGGTCGACCAGGAACACGCTGTGTTTCTGGATCCGAAAAAGTCAGGATACGGTACTCTTCCGAATTTGCTTCGTTGTCTCTCCGTCGTCTCTCAATGTCATCGTAGGCTTCTTTGCCCATGGTGATGAAGAGAACAAAAGCCAGCGGCACTATGTACGTCGATATATAGCCAATACGAAGAGCAGGAATGGCTTGCGATAATGCAACGAGAAGAAAATACATGTTGAAGAAGAAGGAAAATTCGTTGTACAGCGTAACGGGGAGAAATGTCAGCGCCGTGTACTTGGCGTTGGACACAATGTTGGCGGGAAACCGAGAGGCCTGTGCCGAGCCGACGGCAACGTGCCTCGACGTAGAAGGATCATGATCTTCATTGACTTCATCCTCGCTTTCTTGCTGCTCTGACTCTGGCTGCGGCTTGTGCCCTGATAGGAAGCTGGGAAGTCGGATGCTTGACATTGACAAGTGGCGGCTGTGCGATCTCTGGTGCTGTCTTCCGCCGAGGAGAGGTGCATCATCGTCAGCATGGCTACCTCCTGGTCCATCGTGGTCCTCAAGCAACGCCTGCGTGTGCTCGCTGGAATCGTCTCGATTCTGGCCAAGCTCCCCATAGTCGCGGGCGCCGCGTTTGTTCGCACGTCGCAAACCTCCCATGCGCAAATTTCGCAGAGCTATTCTTGACGGTTTCGAGTCAGCCGGCGGAGATGTTTGCTCTCGACGCGAACTGGGTATGTTCTCGGTCGAGATGGGGTCCAACTCGTGGACGTCAAGGTCTAGATCAGAATCAGAGTCATGTGTGGGAGATTCGGGAGATTCGGGACGCCGGGTCGGTCGATATGGGGGCGTCGGAGTCATCCCGCGGGAACGTGTCTTGGGAATGAGTTGAACGAGAACAACTACGGCCGACGTTCAGTATGAGCTTTGGGTAATGCGCTGGCGTGAATGGCGTCGCTGGGATGATCATGCTGCGCTACTACAAGGCGCCGGCTCCCGTCGGTTGCACAAGTCGACGGGACGATTGATGGTGTAGATCAGAGATGAGTGAAAACAACTTGGCGCATTTTGGCGCGAGCGATCTCTACTTGTGATGCAAAGCTGGTCAGACTGCAGAAGAGACGTGGTGTAGAGGTAGAGAAGCTGGACGTGGGTGTTGTGTCGAATACGACTGATGGCTTGATGTCGTGTTGTCCGCGCGGCGTCGTCGGCTGGCTGCTTGGACGGTTGAGCTGGTGTGGGGCCAGCGGCATGTCTTCGCAGGGAGTTGGACCCTACCCTGCATCTCAGCCCACCTTGATGAGGCTCTCGCGGCGTCAGTTGAAAAGTAATTGTGCGCTAGAGATGATTGCTTTATTTACAAGTATTACGGGTGCAAGTTCCTCATTCGTGATCATCACCACATTCGTACGTTATGTTTTGGAGTGTGCATGCGAATCAAATCCTTGTTGCGGTCCTTTTAAACCAACCAACCAACGATGCATTCATTAGTTTTACAAGTACAGGGAAATGCAGAGTCTTCAGCAAGACGAGACAGAGTGGGCCAAGGGGGGGGGGAGAAGTGGCCACTTTTACGCTACGAAAAGGAGAAGTAATTGAACAGTTCTTCTCGACTGACGATGAGCTGCAGACTCACGGCAGATCCGGCTCGTGGTTCCACGGTTCCACGTCCGTGTGTATCCATGTACCAGATACATGCACCCACTGTACGTGTGCTTGCCCGACAGATCGATCGTACATGCCAGCTTGCATTTGCCTCTTGACATCACGCGTCACTCCCATCCAAGTCGGCTCTCGACGCAGCGCACAACGTCATTTTCTACACCATTCGACTGCCCGAGACCTTTGATTTCGCCGGCACACTGTTCCTGGAATGGCCAACAGAAGCAAAGCTTGAATCATCATCTTGTTTTTGCTTCCGTCCCTTGCGAATCTGTAGGTGCCTCCTGCTCCCGATGAATCCACTACTTGACGCGACTGCAACCTTCCATTATGGATGGACTCAACCACTTGTCGACCACAATTCCCCGATGCCCGTCTCCTGCGTTGTTGAGACGAGCCTCATTCTTTGAAAGGCATTGACTAAGACAAACAGGGTTCTTTTCATGCATATTTCATCCTACGCACTTCCATTTCCGTTCTTCATTTCTTCGCATCATGGCTAGCACGTCGGCCAGCTCATGGCATCCGGCCATGATGCCCAATAGTGCTGCCGATCTTGTCGCGCAAGAATCGCAGTCAACATCGAAACACGTCGAGTCCCCAATCTCTATCGATTCAGTCGTGGCCTCAGCGGAGGAAGAAGATCCCCCCCCAGAGGTCTTGCCTGATCAAAACGACGAAGACGAGGCCGACGCATGGCTTGTTTCAGAGGACATTGTGGCGACAGAACCCATTGAGTCCTCACAAACAACGGAGGCGTCATTGCAGAATTCAGAATCAGCAGGGATCGATCCTCTGCAAATGGAAGCCACGGAAGCATCGTATCCTGAGGGAGTACTGCCAGAGCCAGAGTCAACAGAGGTGTCTGCACCGCCACGATCAACAGAAAACCATTTCTCAACGGAGCACGATGATGTTGCAGACGCCTGGTTGAATAATGGAGACGAAGGGGAGGGTGGCGGTGCATGGTTGCTTCAGGATGAAGCATTGCACAGAAATGAAACGTGCGATAGTGGCTTGGTGGAAAAAGAAAGCACGTCATCACAGGATGCAGCGCCGGCCGTGGAAGAGGATGCAAATCAAGAGCTCGCCGAGTCACAGACAGAAGAAACAGACACCGCGGCAACCACGCGCACCGCATCCGTTACATCCACGGCGCAGCATTCAAGCTCCATGTCATTCGCGCGGACAGTCTCCCATGAGGTCAGCTTCCCCGGCGATGACGATGCAGAGTGGAATTTGGGCCGAACCGAAACAGAGACCGCGTTTGGATTCATGACCGAGTCCGATCAAACAAAGTCGTTTCCCTCTGCGCCTCCAATGAACTTTGAGACTTCGGCACAAATCGGCTTGCCTCTAACAGCTAATCAAGCCTCGGATGTTATGCAAGAAGATGAGAAGAAAGCAGAGTTCGAGGAAGAAGAGTACATGATGCGCAGTCCGGAAGTCGACAGCTTAGCATCATGGCACAGGCATGGCGCAACCCCACAGCAGCACATCCCACCCCGTTCAACCGGAGGCGAGCTCGAGGATGCCTCAACCATGGAGGAGAAAGCACGTTTCGAGGAGGGCCTGCCGCTTATTCCGCAGACCCATGGCCTCGTCAAAGATGACACTGAGCAGAGCAGTGCTCAAAGCAATCCCGACCCTTTTGATGGACAGGAAGACAATGAGGATGACTTCTTTAGCCGGGTCAACAACAACAGCAACAATGACGAGACGCAAAATGCTGATGACGATGATTTCAAATCCCTTCTTGAGCGAAAGTCCACCGCGCAGGTGATGGATTCCATGGGTGACGGAGGTCAGCTCAATGATACCCTGGAAGAAGATGCCGACAATTCCACGGAAGGCGCTACACTGAGCAATTCAGACAAGACAGCGGGATTTCCGGCAACCGAGGATCTGGCCTCCAAGTGGAAGCAGGCCTTTGGAGATGACGACGATGACGAATTTCTGTTGGATGACTCTATTCCAGAAGCCGAGGACGTAGATGCAACGGCGTTTTTGGGCAGCGATGATGAAGGGCTACTCGACGATGATATGGACACTCAGGCACCAATCTCTTCCACATCCCGCCCTCAAGAACCGGCGGCGAATCCTTATGCGCCCGCTTCCGTCGCGACCCAGCCGACGACACCATTCACAACATTGGCCGCATCGACTGGCACCATGCCGCCACCGACTTTTGGATATGGACAACAGCAGCAGCAGCATCATCAGCAGCCTGTTACCACCCCGTATGGTCCAGGCCAGTTCGGACAGACACCACAGCCTCTTCGTCCTGAGCCTGCCAAGACACAAAGCTTTGCAGACAAGTCCAAAGCCGGATATTCGTCACCATACGACTTGCCAACTGATCTGGTCAAGCCTGTCAAACCACGCAAGCGACCTAGCCTGCAACAGCAGATTCCCACCGAGACTGTTGTTTCGCCACCCCCGACCAGTGCCAGCATATACTCTCCTGGGCAGCCTGCGCATCCACCACGCGCGCCTGTGACCACATCAGCAGTCCCGCCATTATCAAATGCGACTAGGCCGCCTCTGGGCCAAAACGCCTCGGCGCCGGCTTTACACTCCAAGGGAAGCTTCTTCGAGGAGCTTCCCGTGAGCTCAAAGCCACGAACCGCCTCCAGACAGAGCCAACGAGCACCCTCACCTGGCCAATACATGCCTGTTGGGTCGGCAACTCAGCAAGCGCAACACCCGCCGCCGCCGCCAATGTCAAGAACTGTGCCTCCTCCTTCGGCTTCTCACATGGTACCCCCGCCGGTACCACAACCTGCCGCCCATCCACCTGCACAATATCCCAGCGGCGAAGTTCAGAGCACTCCTTCAGGTATAGCGAATCTTATGGCTCCGCCCAGGACAAATCCGTATGCGAATGTGCAATCCCAACCTAGTGCTGCTGTGGCGGCTCCCTCCAACAGTTCATCTCGGTACTCGCCTGCACCCTCCGGACCACAAGGCGGCGGCGTCTCAATCACCAGCCGCTATTCTCCTGCCCCATCTTCTGGGTCACGCCCAAATAGCTCTTATGGCGCCGGCCCGGCGCATGCTGCTCTGCCTCACTTGCCAAGAACCTCGAGTCCTTTGGCGCACTATGATTCGAGCGGTGCCACAGAAGGACAACCGTACGAGCGCCGTGTGGGATCAACTTTCGAACCAAGACTTACGCGCATGTCTTCTCTACCCCCAACGCGAGAAGTGGATGAAGAGGAAGACGAGGAGGTTTCTTCTCCGGGGCACCCGTCGTCTAGTGCCAACCACGCAGCGACAACCTCTCCTACTGCAAGTGTCGCCGAGACCAGATATGGCCCAGCGCCGCCTCATGCTCCGGCTCGTCACGCAACACCTCCATTGTCTCCAGCTGCAGGCCGTGCGGTTGTTGCCCCTGCTGCTACTATGTCACCACCGAAAAGAGCCCATTCCAACTATGCGCCCCAATCTGCGGCAGCGTCGGCACCTGCCCAACCGCCGTTCATGCCGCCTCCACGCGCGCGGACACAGTCCCCCAACGCTCTACATTTTGATGCGAGGAAGCCAAGTAAACTGGCCGATTATGCTCCTCGACCTCTGTCTTCACACTCGCCACCCGCAGTATCCGTGGCACCGGCACCGGTGACGACCAAGCCCGTCGTACAGTCGTCGGCTTATGCGCCAACGAGCCGGACCCGTGGACAATCCATCACCAACATGATGCCACCCACGGACGGGAGGGAGCGAGATCCTCTTGAACGGTGGAGAGGGGCTCCTGTTATGGCCTGGGGAGTGGGCGGAACATTTGTTACGTCGTTCCCGAAGAGCATACCTCGCTACGCAATGGGCCAAACCGCCCCAGTCACGATCCGCACAGTAGGGGAAGTCAAAGTGCAGAATGTCAAGGATTTCGACACCCTGCAAGACGGCCTAGGCAAGTTTCCCGGCCCGCTTAAGGGTAAATCAAAGAAGAAGGAGGCCGTTGCGTGGCTTACGGCCGGCATTGATAGTCAGGAAAGGGAAATCCCCGATGTCTCCTTCCATTCACAGCTCTCACTGGAAGCAAAGCGCTCTGTCGAGCGTCTGCTGCTGTGGAAGCTGCTCCGAATCTTCATTGAGCATGACGGTATTTTGGAAGGTACTCCGGCCGTGGACAAGGCAGTCCGACAGGTCTTGTCTCCTGAGACTGCCGAGGTGGGAGGTGAAGGCGCCCCGCTCTTCACAGGCGCAGAAGTCGGGTCTGGCGCTACGTTGATGAAGGCGGATGGCGTTGACGAAGGCACTGTTGAGAAGATTCGTCTAGACCTGCTCAAAGGCGATCGAGAAACAGCGGTTTGGGCTGCAGTTGACAAGCGTCTCTGGGGTCACGCCATGCTGATTTCGCAGACTGTGTCGGCGAACCTGTACAAGCAGGTGGCGCAGGAATTTGTGCGCAAGGAAGTCAACTACCCAGGACACAACAACGAATCCTTGGCCGCCCTGTACAAGGTCCTCTCGGGTAACTACGATGACTGCGTAGATGAGCTTGTTCCCTCCCACGCTCGCGCTGGACTGCAGCTCATGTCGACGGAAACATCTTCCGGGCCCACCAAGGATGCCATGGATGGCCTCGACAAATGGCGGGAGACATTGACGCTCGTGCTGAGTAATCGCAGCAGTGAGGACATTCGTGGACTGAATGCGCTCGGCAAACTGCTGTCCAGCTACGGGCGGGCCGAGGCAGCTCACATCTGTTTTATATTCAGCCGGAGCCTGTCCGTCTTTGGTGGACTCGATGATCCCAACGCGGATTTCGTGCTCGTAGGGTCCGACCACAAACGACAATCTGACCAATTTGCCAAGGAAACAGAAGCGCTTCAGCTCAGCGAAATGTACGAGTACGGATTGACGCTCGGAAGCGGCGTCGCAGCGTCTGCGGGAGCACCGCATCTTGCCGCCTACAAGCTGCAGCACGCAGTGACCCTTGCCGAGTACGGCTTACGCGACAAGGCGATACAGTACTGTGATGCCATTGCGTCTGCCATTGTGGCCCAGACGCGAAGATCTCCATACCATCATCCCATTCTCGAAGCCTCCGTAGAGGATTTCCTGGCTAGGCTGAAGTCATCACCCAAGGACGCTTCATCGTCATGGATGTCCAAGCCCAGCATGGGAAAAGTCTCCGACAGCATGTGGAATAGGTTCAACAAGTTCGTCTCAGGTGATGAGGACGGAAATGGCCACGCAGGACCTGATGGTGATAATGGACCCTTTGCCCGCATCGCGTCCTCGCCCAGCATTTCAAGACCCCCGTCCACATCCAATTTCGACGTCTATGGTTCATCTCCTGGCTATCAATCTGCAGGCGGCGCGCCTCTGGCCAGTGGTGGTGCCGCCACTTCTCGGTATGCCCCGGCGCCGACTACGTCCCACACAGGCGCGGCTATCAGCCCTTACGCGCCACCTGCCACCCAGTCGCAGCACGCCCGGATACCGGCATCCGTGCACCGCAGTCAAGAATACGCCCCCAATGCGTACGACCCAGCGTATCCAGGAGGGGCAGGTCTCGCGCAATCGCAGCCTGGTGCTGGTGCTGGTGCTGGCGGTGGCGCTGGATATCAACCCGCGGAATACCCTGGATATGCGCCGACAGGACATCATCAGCCCACGCAGACTTCTTCTACTCTTGGCTACGCAGAGCCTGTACCAACTACCACTACGCAGCCTGTTTCCACAGTCTCTGGCGGATACCAGCCCCTTGGACTCCAAGAATCACCCGTCATCCATCCACAGCCGTCCGTCAACGACGACACCAATCAAGGCTACAAACCACAGCCATATGGTTACGAAGCTCCTGAAACTCAAACAGCTGCAGGCTCCACAGACGTCAACGACGAGCAAGGTGCGACTAGCGGCGGTTATGAGCCACCATCGTTCCAGCCATATGGATACGAGCCCACCTCCTACCAGCCAGATACCAACGATGATGACGAGGAGCCAAAGCCAAAGAAGAAGAGCTTTATGGACGACGACGACGAAGATGATATCCCGGCGCTCAAGAAGCCGCAGGATCAGACCAAATCAGAGAAGGACCGGGAGAATGAGGAAATGTTCCGCAGGGTGGCCGAAGAGGATGGTCAGTCTTTTTTTTTTCCCCTTTACTGTTTTCATTCCCACTCTACCCCTCCCCCATGCACCATTCGCCGGTTTGCATTTACAAAATTACTAACCTTGACGACTTTTGAACAGCCAAGCGAGCAGCAGCAGCAGCAAGCACTAAAAAGGGGTGGGGTTTTGGCGGCTGGTTTGGCGGCTCCAAGAAGAGTGATGGAAGCATTGGCGGCGACTCGTCGAGCGGCAAGCCCATCAAAGCTAAGCTCGGTGAGCAGAGCAGCTTTGTGTACGACCCTGATCTCGGCCGCTGGATCAACAAGAAACCCGGTGCCGAGAACGTCGAGGCCAAAAAGGCCACGCCTCCTCCTCCCCGTGGCGCCGGTCCTCGCTCAGCGAGCGGTACGCCCCCCCCGTCCGGCGCTCACACTCCCCCTCCCGCTGCTGATCGAATGAGCGTGCCTCCCATGGGAATGCCACCCCGGCCAAGCGCCTTGTCCACCGCGCAATCCATGGACAATTTGTACACCCGCGCCGGCCCTCCCAGCAGACCATCCACGAGCATGAGCAATGCCAGCAGCATCGATGACCTGCTGGGCGCACCGGCCCCACGGAAAGGTGGTCCAAAGAAGTCCAGAAAGAGCGGCCGCTACGTCGACATTATGGCCAAGTCATGATGCGGACGTTGTTGTCGAATTAATGCATGACTGGGCAACACGAGCATTTACATGCTAAAAAACAAACAAAAAGTAAAAATAAAAACTAACAAGTAAAAGAAAAAAAAAATTAAATGCATAAAGAGATGGTATAATGGGTCGTATATGAGGTATGAGGGGACGAGAAGAATAGGTGGAATGGCACACACACACACACACATACACACACACAAAATGGCGTTTCATTGTCATGAGAGTAATTAGTACTGGGTATTCATGTACAAATAGAGGTTTCTTTCTGTAAAAAAAAAAAAAAAAAAAGAAAAAGAATCCAGCCACGACCACAGCGTATAAATGTAACAAGAAGCATGTTTCTCATCTCCATTTCCACGTTTATATTGCTTGACCTGCAAGAAAAAAACCGGATAGAAGCATGTCATTTTTCCCTTTTCCCGACATATACTTGTAAATGAGGAGACCTTGACGCCCACCTAAATATTGCAGCTGATAATATATTTGCCCCTTTTGTCATGTCTTGATTGTATTCCAAGCCCCGGGTGGCCTTGTTGGCGCGTTATTTGCTATAGGATTGTACATAGTACTGGTGGTTGATAATCGGTGTTAGAGGAGTCATTGAAGGATGGACTGGGGAGAAAAAAAAAAACTCACAGTGACAACAGAATCATCGGCAGATGCATCATCGTAGTGCGGTACATAGACGTAAAGAATCAAGGCATGATCATCGGCAAAGCATGCTATCACTCGTCCCTCCAAGCGGCCGACGCTCAGCACTCGGCTCCAGTCTTTGCCGTCCACGCGGACCGTGGCCCATCGATTTGGCCCGTCCTCACGAAATTTGGTACTCGGATGCTCTGCCACAGGACGGTCCAGCTGAGCTGGATCCAGGTCAGGGTTTTCCAGGTCGGACCACACGCTGCAGATGTCAGTGGCCTCGGTGGCGATCCTCAACCGCAAACTGCCGTGCATGTTTGCACTGAGTTCCAGTTTTGGCGCTCTGGAATGGGTCGCGCCCGCGAGAGCCAGTTTGGTGAAGCGGTCTGATATGGCCTTGAGTTGCAGCAGCGGCGGCAGTTGGATGTGTACGTCTGGCTCGCGCACCTTGGGCTGCATGATGGTCTCCACCGTTTCGGGATGGAGCACACGAACGGGAATGTCCTGCGTGATGATCTTTTCGTGCTCTCTGCGCAGCGACGTCTCCAGGTGCTCTTGCTCAAAGAAGTCGTCGCCAAACGGATCGTCGGATGGCAGTCTTGCAGCAGAAGCAGCCGCCGCAGCCGCCGACGGGTTTGATGCGCTGGACGTGGTGGTTGTGATGGTCATGGAGAGAACGGGCAGTCCATCCTTCTTAGTGAGGCGCAGAGAGGCAGAGAGACTGTTGAGGGCGGATTTGAGGGCGCGCTGGAGTGGCTGGAGTGGCAGTTCGAGGTTGATGGTGTTGTTGGATTCTGCAGACTGGATGTGGTACCCGTCGAAGATGAGGTCCATTGCCAAGGAACTGCGCGGTCTGATTAGACATGGACTGGACCACAAGATACCGTCATGGAAAGAAGGCAAGAATCGTACGCCCAGACTTGGGATCCCACGTCGGGGATGACGGTGAAGCGAGCCGTGTCATCGCTCAGACGGACCCAAGCGATCTTTTCGAGAGATGAGAGAGCCGCGGTGAGTTCTGGACAGGACATCAGTCAGCAGCTGCTGGACGGTGTTTCGCAGTGCGCTGGGAAGTTTGAAGGCCCTACTCGCAAATGTGCGTATGTTTTTAAGCTCGGTGCGGAACCGCATAATGGGCACTCGGCAGGCAAAAGCTGCGATGCATGTGGGATCAATTGATGGTGGATGAGATATGATGTACATATGTACATACACATGTGCATATTTATTATGTATGAGATGCAGGTGCGATCGGGTGTCTGTCTGCGCACACTGCAATGGTGGGGGCAGGCAGTTGCAAGCTCCATGTCGTTGGAACGCCAATGCGGAAACAGAACTGCCGTCGGCTCCTTCCTTTTCTTGTCACGTCTGGTCTGGTTACTCGTAGTAACCTGGTGCTTATTCTACCTTTGACGCTTGGCCGCTTCTGCTATCCTTTTTGGTTTTTGGTACTTTTTTTGGCCTTTTCTTTGGCAAACCACATGCAGTGACTTCTTTTCCTCTTCCATTCATCATCTTTCTTGTATCAACCAACTACATTCTTTTTCTTCTTCTTCTCTTGTTCTTGGATCATATCTTTCATCACGCCAGCCTTTTAATAGCTTGTGGATTGTCCACATTTAGCCTCACTCTTTATATAGCCCGTCGCTATGAACGTCCTCTTATTGAACCCTCTGAAATTTCTTCCACGCTCAGAATGGCGCCCGCCAAAGGTACCATGAGGAGTCTGAGCACCAGATTTTCTCGCAATTCCATCACACGCATCATTCTAGGCCGGAGTAATAGCTTTCACAGTTCTCAGGAGGCTCTGCTGCCTAGACACCCTATTGACGACGATGATACAGATGCTGGGTCACCTCAACGACGGCTCAGTCAGAGCTCAACACTCTGTGCGAGAGAGTCTCCATCTTTGACTGGAACAACGCTTGTCATTCCGCTTTCAATGGGAGGGGAATCTAGAGAAAGTCTGCCCACAGCGGCACCGGCAGGGCAAACGCCCCTTTGCACCGGAGACCACGCTCAACCACAATCAAGTGAGAATGAGCATCAACGTGAGCATCCCGCGTCGGAAGACAATTTTGATGCCATCATGCCGGCACCACCAAGGCGAACCGAGTCAGAATTCTCCCAAGCTCTCACTGCATTTATGCCCAACGAGTCGGAAGGGCGACCTACCTTTTGTTCGATATGTGGCGGGGTTTTTGGAGAAGAAAAAGGACAAGCAAGAGAAAAGCTGGCCTACTTGCCATGTGGGCATGTCTTTGGCGATAGATGTCTTTTTCGATACATGTCCAAGCCGTTTGGTGCAGGACGCTGTCCCAATTCTCCCTGTATCCCATTGCGCCATATGTGCGAACACGTAACGATGCCAACAACTGTACCAGTGAATCGAACGTTCAATGTCAGCTCGGCGACAGTTCTGCCGTGGAATTATGAATTCTGCTCGAGCCCAAAGGGATTGAAACTTCTCCGATCCATAAATGAGTTGGGCAGCAAACTGAGGAAGCTCGAAGCCAAAAAGAGAAACCGGAGAAAGCCGGCCATGGCTTTTGCATTGGGTTCAAGGATCAAATATTACACGTCGTCACTCGAGCAGACGGAGAAGCGATTGGATGAAGCGCAACGAGTTTGTTGGTTCAGCCGATGGGACGAGTTCAGGGTTGTTGAGAAGAAACCACAACGAGGGTGGAGCTGGCAACGAGTCAGAGGCTTGAGTCGGGATGAGACTGCCGATTCTGCAGAGAAATGAGCGGCAGCATTTGTTATGGGTGTGTGGTATGGGTTTTTTTTTCTCGTCTTGTTGTTTTTGGTGACGCCACAGCTCGAAAGTATTAATATCCAGAATCTCAGCGAAATGAATTGTTTTTTTTTTTGTCTGATTTTATTTTTTGTTTTTGGAGGTTGGGCAACAGCAGCAATCAGAAAGCGGGCATATGAAGGTGGGTCAAATGGTAATTAGTAATTAGTGATTAGATGCAGTCACGCATTTTTAATGGGTAAATGCCGATACGCAAATACGTATGATGTAAAATGCCGAATCAGAAAATGGAACATTTTGGACTTGACACGACTACTTATGTATGTGTTTGATGGTCGTCACTGCCGTCACTGTCATCCATGAAGCCCTCTTCAAGACTGCATCGTGGTTAGCAAAACGTCGAGCGTGGCTTAGGTCAGGTTGGTTTGGGCGACCTGTAACGAACTCTCTACTCAAGCGCCGCACGCCGTCGTCCCCTCTCGACACGACGTGTCTTAGGACGCTGACCAGTCGCGGATCAACGCTGGCCAGCTCTTCACCATCCTCCAAGAAGTCGTCTACGTCCACACTGTCCACAGAGCCGCCATTCCGACTCCAAGTGGATGGCAAAGTCAGCATGGAGAGTCGCCGCGCGAAGAAATTAGATAGACCGGATGTGTATGTCGGGACTGGCAGGTACTGGCTATATCGGTTTCGATAGCGGCGCCAGAGAGGTAGGACGACGAAGGTGAGGAGTAAGAAGAGTATGAGTGATATGACGGCCGGGATAAAGATGGTCTATGGTGCGAGGCGCAAAAGGTCAGCAGCAAGATTTTTGTATCAGGCGGAGGTCCTGGGCAAAAGCAATTCAGCTGTACAGAGAGATGGATGCGACTTGCCTTGACAAGAGAAAGCAGTGGCGACGAGGTGGTGGTGGCCATGGTTGCAGGAGTACTCTTGGAGGACCGGATGGCTGGAGTTTAGCTGCGAGGCTACGCACGTAATAGGTCCTATGGACGTGCCGGTGACATGAGGACTGGTGGTGAGTCGTGACGGACAGCTTTGCTGCTGGCTGGATGGTTGACGAGGAGAGGATGCAACGGCGGCGGCGGCAGCAGCGGCGACGGGAGGGTGGCGTTGAGGCTCTTGCCGCGTGCCACGCGGTTCGCATCCAGATGGCGTCCTTTGTCTGGTTGGTGATGTCTGATGACTCTGACGCCTGGATCGTCGAGTGACTGCAGTTTGTCCCACCACACACATGCACGTTGCAGAGCCAGAGCTGACGAGGCGGCTGAGGGCTGGCTCCGGGCAATTGGGCGCGCATACGCATGTCTGGTTGGTCCAATGGTGGGGCCCGCAATATTGAAGGAACATTGAAGGCATTTGGGCCAGCCAGCTCACGGATCCACAACCCCCCCCCGCCACGTGCCTGCATGTGCCTGCCTGCCCTGCCTGCCTTGACACCACTGTTGCTGTGTGCTGGAAGGCCCAGCGTCCCAGACCTGCCAGTAGCCGACGCACCAGGCTGTCTGGTGATTGGTCGACGACTTTCAGGGGCCTGCCTCGGAACATCTCCGCATGCGTCCAGAATCCAGCGTCCCGAGTCCTGACCACTCCAAACCCACGTTTCGTCTGGTTTCTTTCTCGGACCAGACCAGCTCGTCATCACATCATAGCAACCAAGCAAAGCAAAGCACTCCCTTGGGAGCTATCGCGCATCCAGAAGCCGGAATCGCAGCGCCAATCCAGCTTTTGGCGGCGACTGCACTCTGGCCGTGGGCAGATTCGGACTGGACTGCGTCTTGCGTCTTGCGTCTTGCGTCTCGTCTTTGCGCATTAGCATTTGCTAACCCCTCCCTCCCTCATCGATTCATTTTTTTTGCCCTTTCCAGCCGTCCGGCCCTTTCTTCTATTTCCTATTCCCTTGTGCATGGCGTCTGTGCTCCTTTCGCCATATCGACAATCTACCGATTAGGGTGCCTATTGGAACTGAACCGTCCTGCATCGTGGTTGCTGCACATCACCACTCGCGCGAGCTCATATCGTCGTCCAACGACCACTTGACCCCTTCGGCATCGATCTCCTGAGCCGGCTTGCACGACACCACAACGAATTATACGTCTCTGTGGCTGGCTGTCACACACACACACACTCTCTCTCTCTCTCCCTCTCTCTTTCTCTCACACCCTCCTTTATTTTATTTTCTTTTCCTTTTTTTCTTTTCTTTTTTCAAGACGAACCTACCTTGACCACCACGAACCGCCAATAACCCCTCGCGGACTCAGACCAAAAAAAAATCGGCGTTTCGAAGCAAACGACCAGAACAAACGGGCATTGTTCGTCGACAGACAAAAGCCAAATAGTACAGTCCGGGAAGAGCAGAACAAAATCACCTTTGATAGCCTTGATTCCCGGTCTGATTTTTGGTTGGCCCCTCCTCGCTACCCCTGTGACAAAGGGCCTCGGCTTTGGATCGTTCATCATGCAAGCGGCCTTAAGCCAGCACCTGTCCGGTTTCAAAAATCTCACCTAGGGAGGTTTTTTTTCTTTCTCATCCAGTGACTTGTCGTTATCGGTTGTTACTCATCTTCAACAGCAACAATGTCTTCTTCAGACAAGACAAAGCAGTCGTCTGGAGGACGATCCATCTTCTCCAGAAATAAGCACAAGGATAAAAGACCGCCGGATATCGACCATCTCGATGCTAGCAGCGCCTTGAATTTCCGCTCTTCGCGACACAAGCGAGAATCATCCAGTGCGTCTGTCGAATTGCCGCTCTCTCCCGATCCTGGAGTCAACATGATGGCGGGAGTGATGACATCAATCCCCTACGATAACATGCCATCCGGTTCCCGCTCCCCGATCCCCATCGAATATTTACCCAACTCGGACCAAGTCCCAGTACGCCGTGAACCGCTGCCTCACCAGCTGAATAAGAATACCGGAGACTTCCACCAATACCCGTCTATTGAAACCTCTCCGTCTCGACCCAGAGAATCGAACTCGACCATGATGTCTACAAGTCGGCAGGGCCCCGGCACTCTGACTCCACAATGGGCCCAACCTCGAGGAAGCGTCGCTAGCACGATCAACAGCGCACTACATACATCGAGATACGACTCGTACTTGGGCGCCAATGGAGGTGGCCGCATCTCCGGCGACAATCTGAGCATATACTCAGGCAATGCTGGAAACCGAGATAACGGAGCAATGACACGCTCTTCACAATTAACTTTACCAAGCATTTCGTCGCAAAGTTCGCATGGCTCATATCATTCCCCGCGCGAGTCTCATCGGATGACGAAATTCCCCGGGCCTGGGTCCAACCACGACGGATTTTACTTTCCCAAGCCGGACGACGACAATATAATTGAGCACATGTTTTTGGAGCTCATGCAAAAAAGAGGATGGCACAACCTGCCTGAGCAAGCCCGACGACAAATGCTGGCCTACCCACCACAGAAGAAGTGGACGCTGCTTCACCAAGATCGTCTGACTGAATGGCAGGGCGAGCAGAAGAGGCGGCAAAATGCTCGGTCGACCCAAAATGCTACTCCGGATATCACGACGTATTCTGACGAGGAGGGCACACCTGAATGGTATGTTCGCAAGGTCATGGAAGACAAGCTCGACACCAAGGGTATGGGGAGTCTCGAGGTCAATCTACGAACACAACAGATTGGTTGGGTCAAGCGATTTGTCGAATGCCAGGGACAGGTCGCGTTGGTTACGCTGCTACTCAAGATCAATCGCAAAACGGCAGCGGGCCCCGTGCCCGAGAATTCTCGCGTGGAGAAGAACTTGGATCGGGAATACGACATTGTCAAGTGTCTCAAGGCACTCATGAACAACAAATTTGGTGCCGACGATGCGCTGCTGCAGCAAAAGGTGCTGGTGGCCCTGGCTACGTGCCTGATATCCGCGCGCATATCCACTCGAAAGCTTGTCAGCGAGATCTTGACGTTTCTGTGTACTTGGGGCAAAAACGGCGAGGGCCATGTCAAGGTCATTCAGGCCATGGACGAGGTCAAGTCTCAGTCCGGAGAGAACGGCCGGTTTGACGCCTGGATGCGCCTGGTAGAGGTCACGATAGACGGTCGCGGAAAGATGGGCAGTCTCGTTGGGGCGAGTGACGAGGTCCGGACTGGTGGCATTGGCATGGAGAACTTGCTCATGGAGTATGCTGTCACGACGTTGATGCTGGTCAACATGATGGTGGATGCACCGGAGAATGACCTTCAGTTACGAATCCATGTCCGAGCTCAGTTTACAGCATGCGGCATCAAACGCATCTTGACCAAGATGGAAGAGTTCCAATACGAGCTTCTCGACAAGCAGATTGAGCGATTTCGCACGAATGAGGCCATTGACTATGAGGACATGCTGGAGAGAGAGAATAGCAGCATCAAGGACAGCATCGAAAGCGACGTCAAGGATCTCAGCGACCCGGTGCAGATTGCGGACGCCATTCAGCAGCGAATCCACGGAAGCAAGGCGCAAGATTATTTCGTTTCCGCCCTGCAGCATCTCATGCTCATCCGAGCCCAGGATGGCGAAGAGCGCTTGCGCATGTTCCAGCTGGTCGATTCCATGCTCAGCTACGTCGCCATGGACCGGCGCCTGCCAAATATGGACCTTAAACAGAGCCTCAACTTTACCGTGCAAAGCCTTCTCGACAAGTTGCATACCGATTCCGAGGCACGCCAGGCTCAAGATGAGGCGCTGGAGTCGCGGCAGATAGCAGAAGCCGCCATGGCCGAGCGTGACGAGATGCGTGCCAGGCTCGAGCTGGGAGCCGATGGCCTCGTCAAGAAGATGCAGAAACATCTTGACGAGCAGGCTCGATTTATCGAGGCGCAAAAGAGACAGGCAGATGGACTGAAAGCCGAGATTAGCAGCCTCCAGACCATTCGTGCCAAGGAAGCACAGCGGAATGAGCTGGAGACGAGAGAACTGTACCTGATGCTCAGGGACGCGCAGGACATTGCGGCATCCAACGCCATCAAGAGCAACAAGAAACCTGGCGAATCCCAAAGCAACGGAAATGCTGCTCAAATGCAAGGCATTCTGGACCGAGAGAGACTTATGGAGCGTCTGCAGATGCAACTAGAGCGCCAGAAGACACAGTACAAGCTAGAAGGGCGAGTTTGGGGCGAGGCTGGCGGTCCATCCGACCGTCTTCGCGCGTTGCGAGAAGAAATGGACGGCGATAATATGGAATCTCCCGCCGGCAGCGGTACGCCACCGCGCGATTTCACCAACAGCGTGCTGGGCAGTACTCATCGCCAAACCCGACAACTGCGCAAGCCACCGTCTGGCAAAGACGGCGAATATGATGACGATATCAATGAAGAAAGTGAAGATGCTGAAGATGACGACGAATGCGTTATATATGAGCGTCCTCGTATCGTGGAGATGAAACGACCCGTCATCAGCGCCAAGCAGCAGGCAGGTCTGGTCAGCGAGATTGGCGCCAAGGTCAAGAGATATGAAGGCAGTGACTCGGGCGATGTCGATGATGAAACAGCAGCAACTCCATCACATCCCAGCCTGGAATCTTCCACTCCTCTGACCTCGACCGACGGCGAGACGCTCAAGACGAGCGAGAATGCTGACCAGACTGGTGCTGGTGGCCCTCCTCCTCCTCCGCCGCCACCGCCGCCTCCTCCCATGCCCGGCCAAATCGCCGGGGCACCTCCTCCACCGCCGCCACCACCTCCTCCGCCCCCGCCAATGCCTGGTCAGCTGTCCGGCATGCCTCCGCCTCCGCCTCCGCCTCCGCCGATGCCAGGTCAGATGTCCGGCATGCCTCCTCCTCCTCCGCCTCCACCGATGCCGGGCCAGATGTCCGGCATGCCTCCTCCGCCGCCTCCCCCTCCGCCTATGCCTGGCTCTGCAGGCGCTATGGCGCCGCCTCCACCTCCCATGCCTGGAGGCATACCTTCTGGTCACTTCCTCCCACAAAAGTCTGCCTTTACCGCGGCATCTGGTATTGGCCTGCCGGTAGCCCGGCCCAAGAAGAAGCTCAAGGCGCTGCACTGGGAAAAGGTCGACACCCCGGAGACCAGTCATTGGGCTGCTCATGCGCCATCCGCCGAAGAACGTGAGGAGAAGTACAATGAACTCAGCCGCAAGGGCATTTTGGATGAGGTTGAGAAGCTATTCATGGCCAAAGAGATCAAGAAACTCGGCGGCGGAGCCGCAAAGAAGGGTGATAAGAAGCAAATCATTTCGTCTGATTTGCGCAAGGCATATGGTAAGTATCACTGTCACTGTTATCAGGGCTGCTTGAGCCGAAGAAACGTTTTCTTTAATGCTAATCTTGGACATTTTTGTCTCAACAGAAATCGCCTTTGCCAAGTTTTCACAGCATTCTGTGGAAAAGATTGTACAAATGATTATCCATTGTGATTCCCAGATGCTGGATAACCAGGTCGTCATGGACTTCTTGCAAAAGGATGACCTGTGTAACATTTCAGACAATGTTGCGAAACAAATGGCTCCGTACGGCCGAGATTTGACGGGACCCGACGCCAAGAGCAATGACCGCGAGCAAGACCCTAACGAACTGACCCGACAGGATCAAATCTACTTACACACGGCATTTGAGCTGCATCACTATTGGAAGAGCCGCATGAGAGCACTATGGCTCACCAGAAACTTTGAGCCAGACTACGAGGAACTAAACGAGAGGATTAGCCACGTAATGACTGTGTCGGAGAGCTTGCGGGACTCGGTCTCGTTGATGAACGTTCTGGGTCTCATTCTGGACATTGGCAATTACATGAACGATGCCAACAAGCAAGCGCGGGGTTTCAAGCTGAGCTCGCTGGCACGACTGGGAATGGTCAAGGACGACAAGAATGAGTCGTCGCTCGCCGACTTGGTGGAGCGTATCGTCCGAAGCCAATACCCCGAATGGGAGGGTTTCGCAGAAGACATTGGTGGCGTGTTGACGGCGCAAAAAATCAATGTCGAACAGTTGCAGGCCGATGCCAGAAAGTACATTGACACGATTCGCAACGTGCAAATGTCTCTTGACTCCGGCAACCTGAGCGACCCCAAAAAGTTCCACCCTGAAGACCGCGTCAGTCCCATCGTTCAGCGGTGCATGAAGGATGCTCGCCGCAAGGCGGACCAGATGGAGCTGTATCTGGACGAGATGATGAAGACGTACAAGGATATCATGGTGTTTTACGGCGAAGACGCGACGGATGAAAACGCCAGACGCGACTTTTTTGCCAAGCTGGCCGGGTTTTTGGCTGAGTGGAAGAAATCCAGGGAGAAGAACATGCAGTTGGAGGAGATGAGGAGACGCAACGAAGCATCCATGAAGCGCAAGCACCAGGCGCAAAAGGCTGCTGCCGCCGCTGCTCTAGGAGACGGAAGCGGTGCCTCGTCACCCACAAGCACGGGCGCCATGGATTCGCTGCTGGAGAAGCTGCGCGCCGCTGCACCACAGGCACGCGACCAGCGAGATCGACGCCGCCGTGCGCGCCTCAAGGACAGGCACCAAGTGCGCGTGGCTTCGGGCCAGAAGATATCCGACCCCAACGAGATACCCGAAGCCGAGGCCGGTCTGCAGGCCGGAAAGGACAAGGCAGCTGACGAGGAGAACACAGCCGTGATGAGTCCCGGGCTGTCGGGCTTCCCTCGAGAGGGCGAAAACGATGTCGCCGACAGAGCCGCTGCGCTGCTGCAGGGAATGCGAGGAGACGGCGGCGAAGATGATGCAGAAAAGAGAGAGAGCCTTCGGCAAGCGAGGAGGCAGATGGCCGAGGAGGAGCGGCGACTTCGAAGACGGAAGAGAGACAAGGCTGCCGCGGCCAGCGTCGACATGAGCGAGACCAACAAGGAGGCTGAGGTCAATGGTGCCACAGGGGATGACGGGGCAGCAGGAGCGTTGGTAGCAGCCGAGATACCAGAGAGGGCCGAAGAAGAGACGGAGCAGGCACCGGCACATGAAGAGGAGGAGGAGGAAGATAAGAAGGATGTCGGGGAGGCAGCCACGGAAGAAGGGGAGGCTGTCACGGAAGAAGGGGAGGCTGTCACGGAAGAAGCGGAGGCAGCCACGGTAGAAGAGGAGGCAGCCAAGGACGAAGGCGAGGATTGAGGCATGGGGCTGGGACGGGGCGTGGAGAGGAACCGAGCATATATAGCGTCTGTACATAATGTTTATACATGCACACGATTGTGACAATAATACCAAGTCCATGTCTTTCAACCTGCTGCATCGTTTTCCTAGGAAAACAAGAAACACAAATGGACCAACAAGAGGAAGGGATACTGCCCGTCCATGTAATCTTATATGATTCTGGGTCCAAGGCAAGTGTAATGCTTTGCGCTGGTTGTTTTTTGACCGGATTTATTAAAACACAAAACCATCCTATTTGTAAAATAAAAAACCATGCATGCCAGCTCTATAACCCATAACGCCCATCCACCGTCCATCCCGCAACCGCAACCGCAACCGCAACACACACAACATGACTAAAACGTCTCCCCCCCCCTTTTTTTTCCTCCCGTAATGCCACATGACAAATGACACCCCAGAATCATGATGCAGAATGTACATCTATCTCCCCGGACTGAGCGGCCGGTTGAATCCCCCCTGCCGATTCATATACTGCCTGTACTGCATCTTTTTCTCCTTGAACACGCCGCTCGCGTTATTTCCCTTGACTTTTTTGCCCTTTGTGGAGCCAAAGTCTCCGAATCCCATGAGTGCTTGCATGGCGGCCTGGTCGTCGTCTTGGTCTGCATCTTCATCTTGTTGATTGTCGTGGTCGGGATGGCGGTCATGGCGCGGCGCGTCGGAGTCGTCGTGGTTTCGTCGGGGAGGAGAGGATGAGTATGGTGAGGGAGAGGCTTTGTTGGGACGGCGTGCCGGGGAGGGAGTTTGGCGGCCGCGGCGGAGGGTGGTGGATTTGGGGTGGGCGCGGGGGCGGGTTGGGAGGTTGGATGATGGGGGGGGAGGAGATGGAGGGGGCGGGGAGTTGGAGTTGGATTCGCGAGAGGGGGAGCGGCGGGGGAGGTGGTCGCGACGATGGTGTCTGTCTCGGTCTCGGTCTCTGGATCTGGATCTGGATCTGTCGCGGCCGCGGAGACGACTTCTTTGGTGGGCGGTGCCGTGGTCCCGATAGCGTCTCGGGGAGGCGGAGCGAGAGCGGGAGGAGCGTCTGTCGCGATTGCGGTCGCGGTCGCGGTCGCGGTCTCGAGAGCGGTCTCGAGAGCGGTACCGAGGACGGTCGTGGTCTCTGTCGCGTCGAGGGGGACGGTCTGACTGGTCCCACATGTGGCGGGCGTCTGGCCGGCGAGAGCGGCGGTCGCCCATGTTTTTCTTCTTCTTTTCTTTTCTTTTCTTTTCCTTTTTTTCCCCCCCTGAAGACTTTCCCCTGGAGAAGTGGTTTTTCTGTATGGAGAGGCGGTGTTATATCCTTGATGCAGTCGTGAGGGGCGTGGAAAGGTGACTGTTTAGCCGCTCGCTCGCTTGTGATGCCATGGAAGAGCATGGAAGGCCGGCAGATGGTGTTGGTCGTTTGGTGTTTTCCGCTTCACCACTCACCATGGTTTTGCCATCGGTTTTAAAGTGGGGACGACAGGGCCGGCAAAAAGCGCGCGAGTCAAGGATTCAGGCGGGAAGGGGTGGGGTGTGAGGCAGAAACGGCACGCCCCGAACGCAGACGAGAGAGCTGGCCGCTTGGTTCTGGAGAGGACAGCCCGCACATGCACGGACCGACGGATATAAATTTAATAATCCCACCCGCGGCGCCTCGACGACGTTTCTCAGTCTGCTTGACCTTTGTCGTGACTTGACCTCTTTGAACTTGAACTTGCACCTCTTTACGAACCCGGGCGGCCAGGTCTCCTTCAATCGGGGCCATGTACACTGCTTGATTGTCACTCTCTTTTCTCGATCTGTTACCTTTTTTTTTTTTTTTTTTCTTCA
>SRPT01000286.1:0-34202 GCA_018360205.1 Claviceps digitariae | reverse complement strand
AAAAAGGACACTGTTGCTCATAATGCCTTGCCACCATGTCTGAAAACATCAACCAAGAAGAAAAAAAAAAAAAAAAAAAGACACGCATCACCATCAACAAAACTCCACCATCATCTAACCATGTTCGGACAACAAAGCAGTTCCCTCGCCCAGCTGCTGCACCGCCCTCGCCGCACCGCCTGGCAAGAATTCGTCAGCGCACCATGCGTATTTCTCGCCAAACAGCTCTACGAATACGCCTCACGCCGTCGCCGACTGGCCACCCAGCCTCTCGTCAACCCCCTCTCCGTCGTCTGCGTCTCCGACACACACAACAGTCGACCCGTCCTCCCCGATGGTGACATTCTCATCCACGCCGGCGACCTGACCCAGTCGGGCTCCCAGAGCGAACTCGACGCCGCCCTGTCCTGGATCAGGAGTCTCCCGCACCAACACAAGGTTGTCGTCGCAGGCAACCACGATTTGTTGCTGGACCCGGCCTGCGATGGCCCTGCAGGACGCAGCCCAGCCCGTCGCCACGAGCTGGACTGGTCCGGCATTGTGTACCTGCACAACGAGGCCCGAACGTTGTCCTGCTCGAATGTCCGCACCGTGAGCGTGTACGGCAGTCCTCTGTCTCCCAAGCACGGCAACTGGGCGTTTCAGTATCCACGCGCCACGGATGTTGATGTCTGGGCAGACACGGTTCCGGAACAGGTTGATGTTCTGGTCACGCATGGTCCCCCGCGGGGACATGGCGATCTCTTGAAATACGGGTGTGAACATCTGCTGAGGGCGCTGTGGCGTGTCCGGCCCAGACTCCATGTCTGTGGTCACATACACGAAGGATATGGGAGCGAGTGGCTGCACTTTGACGGACTGCAGGGCGCGTTTGAGCGCACGGTCACGGAGGGGGGAGGCATTCGCAATCTCATGCTGGTGTGGGTGGAATTTGTCAAGATACTGGCGGGGCCGTCGACGGAGGCCAAGTGTCGGGTAGTCAATGCATCAGCCGTGGGTGGCTTGAGGGACGACGAGAAGCGATTGCCAATCGTGGTCTCTATCTGAGACGTCTTAACTATTTCGGCCTCATGGGCAAACAACATCCTACGCAACGGCAGGCAAAGCCAGGCGCGGCAACAGCTTCCCATTTCAGCCTCTTTGACACTTTACACATGAGGCTATTCTATGTATCATGTACTAGGCGGACAGATATGGCTTAGCTATTTGGCAGATGCGAAAAGAGTATGGCCATACAGCCCATCTCTACATCTCGGGAGACTTTTATCGCTACAATATATTACACAAATAGAACGTGTGGTTCGTTTACAACAATATTCATCTTATAGAAGCGCTCACTCCTCTCCCCGCCAGCATCGACGAACTTGCTGGACTTGCATGGAATAGTAAACACATCCTTGAGAGGCGGCACGTCTGTTGTCCAGCTTGGCACTTCTTCCAGCTTGACGACCTGCGCCTTGAGCGACGCCTCGATCTCCGGCGTGAGTATGGCTGGGCTTCCGCGCGGCAAACCCTTTTCAATGAGTCGATTAAAGGCCAGTGTTAGGTAATGTGGCAGGACGGCCAAGATGGCATAGCGTATGGGATCAGCGTCTTTGGGGTCAGGAATGTCCTTGACCGACCACGACGGCTGGTTGAAGAAGAACTCTATCTCGGTTCGCAAGCCGGTGTTGTAGCCGATGATGAGATACTCGTACATGCGATAGAGTGAGGCGAGCGAGTGGGGAGGGCCGCGGGTGAGGGCTCTTTGTCCCTGCCTTTCATGTCGATGTTCAAGAAGCCAGGCAACCTCAGGAGGCTTTTGTGCAAAGGACGAGGGCGGGCCCTGGTGAAGCCACTTTGGCAGAAAGGGTATCCAAGATGTCATTGTGTGTTGGGCTCTGGGCTTTGGGAGGAGATGGGCCATGTATGTAAAAGAGAGAAAGACAAGATGAGAGAAAGAAAGAAAGAGGTCGTCCGTCTCTCGCTCGAGACTCGAGTGGGATGTGGACAAGTTGCCGGCCAAGGGTTGGCCTGACGGACGGCCTGATGGAAAAATGAATCAATTCATGCATGCATAAAAGCATATATGCAATATGTATGTATGTACATACTACTTACATATGTATGTATGCACTTGATAGCTGCATCGTTGCTCGTCTTGAAAGTGCCAGTCCCAACACTCGAGTACCATGGAGCCGCTCCGCCTCCACCGCGAGTCCCACGTACCTTGACCACCTGCCCTGCCAACTGCCAGCACGTCATCCACTTCGACGTCATGTCTCAAGTTCCAACTACTTTCAAAACCATCACTCGCCATTGTCCAATGTCGCGACTCGCCACTGCCGGCTCCCGCGCCTCGGCCAAGATGCAATATACATGAAATACATCTGATCTGAATCTCCATCACCCGATGCCACTCCGCCCCTCCTAACCCCATCCCATGGCACAAGGCCACGATAATAACCACCACCATGGGCGACCAACTCCCCGCCGACGCAGAACCACCCTCCGAGTCCGACGACGCCCATGCCAAACACCTCCCACACCTCATCAACATCTCCGACACAGGCGACATCATCCTCTCCGTCACCTTCCTCACCTCGGCCGCAACCCTCAAGCGAGCCCGCAAAGCCGCTCTCCGCAAACCCCCACCCGGTCCTCCGACCCAGGGCCACCATCATGAGATTCATGACGCCTCGTCCCGTGCCGTTCCCGTCGCCAAGCTCACCGTCCCCTACCGCGTGAGCCTTGCCTCCCTCACCAAACACTCCCTCTATTTCCGCAACCTCCTCACCAACCCATCCTTCCAAGAAGCCCAACGCATCTCCTCCACGCATGCCGCCCTCACCGCCCGCGGCACGCCCCCAGGCGAGGCCAACCCCCTCCATCTTCCCTGGGTGACCATCACAGATGACGACGAGGCCACCCAGACAGCTGCTCGGCAGGAGCCCTTGGAGGACATGCTGCGCATAATGCATGGCCTGTCTATCGTTCGAAGCAAGACTGCTGCTGCTACTGCTGCTGCCGCGGCCGCCGCTACTGCCCCCCGCGTCACCTCCATCTCCTACGTCACCACGCTGGCCATCATCGCGGACCGCTTCGACAGCACGGCCATGGTGGCCCGCGGCCTGGCGGACCTCAAATTCAAGTGGCCCGTCACGAGTACTCGTCCATACGTCGACGACGCGGGCCGCGCGACGGACGTGGAGGGCGCGCTGCGGCAGAAGATTCTGCTGGCGTGGCTGCTAAATCAACCGATGCGCCTGCATCGCGAATCAAGGGAGTTGATTATGAGGGGGTCGAGGCTCTGGGGGGCATATCCGCTCGATCGGGAGGAGGAGCCGGATTTGTTGGCTGCGTGGTGGAATCTGCCCGAGGGGATTGAAGGTTTGTTGAATACTTTCTGCTTCAATCTCGCCACCCCCTTTTTCTTATTTTCTTCTTTATCTTTGTTATGATAAACACACAGTTATGAAAACATGCAAACACACACGCACACATACACTAAAAAACCTCCAGAAGAACTCCAACACCGAAGATGCTGTATCCTCAACACCATTGCCTCCATACAGCGCCACTTCCTAGCCCAGTATTCCTCCCGTCACCGCCAGTGCAAGCTAGGCTACGACTCCAGCGCCGCCTGCGACTCCTTCCAGCTCGGCCAGATGCTCAAGTTCCTCCTCTCGCGAGATCTCCTCAGCCTAGCCGACTACGGCCCCTCCTCCCTGGACAACCTGCCCGACACGTCCTGCCTCCTCGACATCGACGACCTGCTGGCCACGCTGAAGCAGTGCCCCAACTATCAGGTCGACAGGCACCACCTCAACTGCGGACTGAGGATCCGGATCGACCCCATCCTCGACTACCTCAAGGCCATGCTCGCAGCCAGCGTGGTCAGTCTCCCCCTAGCAGATTGGAAAAAGCGCCGCGGGGACATATCATGGGTGGCAGCCACCACGACGAGGACCACAAGCCGTCACGGTCACAATAGCAGCAGGAGTGGATATGGCGACGGTGGCAATGGCGATGGAGATGATGGAAAGCACGTCTTTGCATTTACCAGAGCCTTGGCGAGTGATCAGCGACTGCGCTACGAGGGGACCATGTATGCTGACGGGATGGCCAGGAGGTTATTCACGGCGGAGGCGTGGGATTGGACGCCTGAGGGGTGATGGTGTAGGTGCGTGTACGTATGGACACATGACTTGTATAATTTGGATAAACGGTGATTTGGTCGTGTGGGGAGGACGACTTGAGAAAGCTGTATAATGAAGACGGATAAAATGAATGTATATATAAAGATATAAATGAATACATGAATGATTGTACAAATGAATACAAAAAAGAATATAAAGTAAATAAACAACGTAAGAATTATGTAAAAATATACAACCCTCAACTGTAACTTGTTTACAGTTCATTTACACTCCAGCCTCTACTTCTAGTCAACCCATCATCATTGGCATGCCCCTCACAAACCACACGCACCCCTTTTGACACGAAAAAGAAGCACACAAATCACAAATCACAACTCGCATATCATAGCATAGCATACGTGGAACCTCCATCATTTTTTTTCCCATGAAATCTCATTCAACACATTCTCATCAATTACGCTACATAAATGGAAAAAGCCCAACCCCCCGCACCGGCATTATGTGCTCGACGCCCTCACCGCCTGGAACCCAGGCGTCTTGTCTGCGTCGCCGCGCTGTGAGCAGCTACTCTGCGAGTCCACCGACATGGGCGGCGGCGCGGTCTTGGCCTTGAAGAACGGGTAGTGCCCCTTGGTTTCCTTGTAGCGCATGGTGGCGAAGCCGGCCATGACGACGAGCCAGTAGAGGTTGTAGGAGATGACGGAGCCGTAGGTGGCGGAGTTTTGCCAGCCGAGGATGGCGTTGAAGACGCCCCAGCCGCCATCGTCGGCGGCGGTTGGTGAGCAGCACTATTTTTTACTGTCAGACTGGTTTTCCCTCTTGTTTCTTTTTGTTTCTCTCTTTTCTGCCCTTCTTTTATAAAAAGAGGAGCTTGGATGCAACTTACATTGACGTGCCAGACGCTCTGGTCAATGTCGTATGACCCTGGGCCACTGCCTGTTTCACTGGCATCTCCGCCGATGGCATTGTTCCATTGCTGTGCCTCCAGATGCCATATGCCGCGGGAGAAGAGACCAGCCGCGACCAGGTACAGGAGACAGGTTGAGGCGACCAGGAAAATCTGCAGTTTGGCAGTTGAACCACCTCTGTCCGGGGCGTGGTTAGCATGTAGAGAACCAGAAGCACCTTCTTTCTGTTTTCATTCCATTTTTTTTTTTTTTTCTCCGCCGCTTTGTCCATTGGCGCAAATAGAAACTTACTTGTACAGGAGCCAGCCGATGAAGCCGCCAACAAGCAGGCCAACAACAACAGGCAATGGCACCGCATAGGCCGGCGCGGAAAAGGTAACACCGGCGACAAACACGACCGCCTCGATCCCCTCACGCAGCACCGTAATAAACGGCAGCACAAACATGGCGTACTTCTCCAGCCAGTGTGCGACGCAGCCCCGCGTTCGCGGCTTGATGGGTGACTCGATGGCCTTGGCAAGCTTCACGCGCCACTTTGCCTGCATTTTGCCAATGCGCAACAGAGCGGCTCCCATGACGGTGATGATGACGGCGGCAAACAGGCAAAAGGCACCCTCGTAGTAATTCTCGTTGTTATCCCACGCATTGGACCCGACGGTGTAGAAGACGCCAATAATGACGGCAGCAACAATCATGCAGACCAAGAAGCCGGCGGCGACACCAAGCCAAACCTATATAACACATACCATGGGTCATTAGGATACTGGGTTGAAAAAAAAAATAAGATTCGCACAACGAGCCCTACCTGTCGACGTAGAGCTCTATAGGTCTTGACATCGCGATCCGGTCCATCCAATGTTTGCTTGAGAAAGGCAAGCAGAACGGACACAATGATGACGGTTTCAAGCGTCTCTCGAAACACAACGAGGAAGACGGGCACGGAGAACACGTCCTTGGCCATGTTGCGTGAATTCTGGCAGATGAAATTCAATGGACGAGGCACAAAAAAAAAAGACGACCTCGCCTCAAATGTCTGCAGCAGGGCAATCGAGAAGAGGAGAAAAAGAAAAAAAAAGGAAAAAAAAAAAAGCCGGTTGTAAAGAAATAGGCAAGCCGAGCCTATTAACTCGAAAAAAAAAGTAAAACAAAATAAAAATAAGATCAACGCCGCCTAGCACACACGTACAGCGAGCGTGTCTCTTTTGCCCAGAGCGCCGATAGTGGGTCCCAACCGGTGGTGCGTGCTAGTCACAAGCCAGGGCGAGCCAAGCGTGTCATGGAACCACCCGGTTGAATCAGAGACAGGGAAGGAGACAGGGAGGGGACTCCGAAGAGGAAACGAAAGGGAGACGAGTCGGAGAACAGTCGGATCAGATAACAACGAGCCGAGCCAAAGGCGCAGAGAAAAAAAAGGCGCATCACGCCACCCTGATTGATTAGACAAAAGCCCCACCATCCTCTTTGATTGGTGTGGTTGGTGTGGGCATCTTGATCTCACTGCCAAGAATTGCGAGCCACTCGGCAAAATGCTGCCGGGGAAGTTTTGGGAAGAAAAGGAAAAAACTTTACGGCAAGGTTTTAATGCAGGGTTAAAGCATCAACAACTCCGGGATATCCTCGCGACTCATACATGGATAACCCGAACGCTCTGCCGACAATGACTGGAAAGGGTTTTTTTTTTTTTTTTTTTTTGAAGAAGAAGAAGAATCACTTCTCTATTGAATCTAAAGGCTCACAGGGTCTCGATGACGGAAGCTATTGATCGGTGACCAGAGGGCTGAAGATGCTTCATCTGTCAGTATGCGGCGTCTGCACGCCAAAACAAGTGGCTCCTCTAAAGCGGGGGATTGAAACCTTTTCCCATCTGTTGTCCTCTCACGTCACGATTGAGTCGAGTCGGCTCGCAAAGGTCCCGTCTGTGGACTCATTGTGACGCTTCGACGTAGCTGGCGGGCCGAATTGTGGAGGAACAATTTCTGTGATCGCTAGGCATTGTGGGAGGGAGCTTCGGGCGCCGAGGGCATCGTTAATGTCGGGTTTGGCCTTTTCTTTATTCTTTCCTTTTTTTTATTCTTTTCCTTTTTTTCCCTAGCTTCCATTCCTTCACAATACCACAGAGTGGTTAATGTCCAGGTTCCGAGTCGGCCCAGGCGACAGCCACAGGCCCACAGTGCATAGATCGGCTTTATCAGATGGGTCGGCGCGATTCAGCTAATAAAGTTATCAATCAGTCAATCAATCAATCACTTTGGAGGGGGGAAAAGACTATTCTTGCGTTGGTGTGGTGGTGCCGGGCGAGAAAGACTGGCTGGCTGGCTTGGCTGTTGGATCGGATGCAACGCAACGCCTACTTGGTGCCCTCCATTCAATGGTTCGGGCTGGAAGAATTATGCCTCTGGATCGCAGATGGCAAATCCAAATTGAAGCGGGCATATGAATCGATCATGTCGCCGTCAGTCAAGGCTTGCAGAAAAGCGGCCGTCGTCCGTTCAATGTGCGTTGGTTGGGGAGCAAAAAGGCCAGACAGACGACAGACCCGACCCCTCCTCCCTCGTCCCTCCTCACCCTGCCAGACCCTGGCTCGCTTGGACTGCAGGCCAATGCAGGCCATTGGCCATTGCAGGGGATGTGCGGTCGGGGATGCAACCCTGGCCATCCATGCAGAACTGGACCGCAGAAATCATCAGACTCTAGAAATTGAAATCACGGACTGGCTGGCTGGCTGTCTGATGGCGTCGGATGGAGACCATTCCGCACCGGATCCCCAAACCAGGGCCCAAGCCGTCTGATGTTTGCACATGCAAAGAAAAGATCGAGTCTCTCCTAAGCTGCAAGCCATGGCACCGCCGGCAGCACCGCCGTGCAGACTTTTTATTTTTTATTCATATTTTTTTATTCCCTTTCCGCCGTCCCCTGTCGTCTCCCCGTCTCTGGTCTTCCACGCAGGGAAGGTCCGACCTTTTGCCCTGCCTCTAGTCTCCTTCCTGACTCTCCTCCCTTCGCAGCGCGAACGGGTTAAACAGGCTCAAGCCTCACTCACCGTCCGTCGTGAGCAAAACTTTGTGAGCACCATTCTTTTTTCCTTTTTTCTTTTTCTTGTTCTTCCCCCCCCCTCGTTCCCCTCGCGCGCCCACTTTGCTCCCTCCTACTTGTACTGAGACCTTCAATATCAGTGAGCACCGCAAAGTCTCCGCAGACCTAGATGACGGCACTCGCGCGTTTGACAGCCGGCTTGGCCGTCCTGGCACTTACAAGCTTGGCTGCGGCTGCCACAATCAATCACGACTTCAACGTCACTTGGGTCAGAGCCAATCCTGACGGCGCCTTTGAGCGACCCGTCATTGGAATCAACGGAAAATGGCCAGTTCCTACCATTGAGTGCAATGTTGGCGACCGCTTAGTTATAAAGCTGAACAACCAGCTCGGCAATCAATCGACGTCGCTGCACTTTCACGGCCTGTTCCAGAATGGGACAAATCAAATGGACGGCCCATCGGGTGTAACACAATGCCCTGTCCTCCCCGGCAATTCCATCACTTATGACTTTACGGTAAAAATATTCTCATTCCAAAATACTTTTTTTCGCCTTTTAAAATTATACTAAAACGGGAAATTCTTCTCCTCGCCCCCCCTTCTTTTCCTTTTCAACCCAGGTCGATCAACCCGGAACGTACTGGTATCATTCTCACAATGACGGCCAATATCCTGACGGTCTCCGCGGTCCCGTCGTTGTCCATGATCCTGAATTTCCTTACCAAAAAGAGATAGACGAGGAAATCGTCCTCACTCTTTCGGATTGGTATCACGACGAAATACGGAACCTCATCCCTCAATTTCTGAGCAAGACGAACCCCACCGGCGCCGAGCCTGTTCCCAACGCTGCCCTCATCAACGACACGCAGAATGTGACTGTGTCGGTTCAACCCGGCAAGACGTACCACTTCCGCGTCATCAACATTGGCGCTTTTGCCGGTCAATATCTCTGGTTTGAGGGCCACAAGATGCGCATTGTCGAGGTTGACGGTGTGTATACCAAAGATGCCGAAGCCGATTTGATCTATTTATCTGCTGCTCAGCGCGTCAGTTTTCTCTTGACGACCAAGAATGACACGAATGCCAATTTTCCTTTTGTGGCCAGCATGGATACGGTAAGGAGTTCTTTTTCACTTCTTCTTTTCGAAAGAGATGTAAAAATGCAAACGTTGGTGCGCTGCAACAAAGACTAACGTTTCGGATCTGGGGAAAATAGAGTCTGTTTGACCAACTTCCCGCAGACTTGAACTACAACTCGACGGGCTGGCTCAGCTATGACAAGGCCAAGAGCTATCCTGACCCTGCCTTGGTCGACGAGCTTGACCCCTTTGATGACATAACCCTAGAGGCCTACGACGGCATGGAACTCTTGCCTGAGCCCGACCACAACGTGGAACTCAATGTCGTCATGGACAATCTCGGTGACGGCGCCAACTATGCCTTCTTCAACAACATCACCTACAAGACTCCCAAGGTTCCCACGCTGTACAGTGTGCTCAGCGCCGGCGACAAAGCCACAGATCCTACCGTATATGGAGAATACACCCATCCATTCGTCCTGAAAAAGAACGAGATTGTGCAGATTGTCGTCAACAACCTCGACACGGGCCGCCACCCCTTTCATTTGCACGGCCACAACTTTCAGGCCATCTATCGCTCCAATGAATCAGCCGGAACATGGGAAGACAACGGCGGTGCCACGGGCAAGACGTTCCCCAAGGTGCCCATGAGACGTGACACCATGGTTCTATATCCGACCGGGAATATGGTTATACGATTCAAGGCTGACAACCCGGGCGTCTGGCTGTTCCACTGTCATATCGAATGGCACGTCGTGTCGGGCCTCTTGGCCACGTTTGTCGAGGCGCCGACAGAGCTGCAAAAGTCGCTCACCATCCCACCAGACCACCTTGCGGCCTGCAAGGCAGGAGGTGTTCCTACAGAGGGCAACGCCGCCGGCAACACACTGGACTTGCTCGACCTGTCGGGCCAAAATGCGCCGCCCAATCCTCTCCCAGACGGGTAAGTTTTTCATTTTCTTTTATGTGTGCGTGTGTGCGTCTTTGGACCATTTTTCTCTTTTTTATTTTGGTCATGACCCACCCACTGACTGATGATCGCTCTCTCTCTCTCTTTTTTTTTTCGCAGATTCACAACCCGCGGCATCGTGGCCCTGGTGTTCAGTTGCATCACCGGCATCCTTGGAGTTTGTGTCGTTGCCTGGTACGGCATGTCGCAGCCCGTCGACGAAGTACCCGAGGCTGCGGCAACAATGGTCCGCGAAGCCGAAGGCAGTGACTCGGAGACACGTGCTCATCCTGAGAATGGCAGCACTACGGAGGCTGGGCCTGATGGTCTCAGGCAAAGGACATAGCATATCTGACTGTTTTTTGGGAAGAGTAGAGGGACATTTTTTTTTATTTTCATGTTTTCTGCCATCTTGTATGCAGTATATTGCGTTGGATAGAATGCACATTGAGCCATGTACACGAATTTGCATTGCCGTATAGGCCCCATGAATTTCTCCCAAAGCATAATAGTAACATCAACTCATCCTTCCAAAGACAGTCACCACATTGAAGCGCAAGTCTTTTCTTCTTCTCCCCCCATTCTTAGATTCATGACTTTTCATTTCCCCTGCCCAACACGCCATATTCTTGAAACCATCAAATTAAAAGATTATCAACACATGAAAGAAAAAAAAAGAAGTAAAGAAAAAAGAAAGACCACAGTCCAGGTGGTAAGAGCCCACCCATCCCCCGTTTCATTACAATACTATACGGCCAGAATGTGCTGCATCATCCCCGCCCGTCAATATATGAACCAACCAGCCTTTTTTGCTTTTTTAAAAGTCCCTGCACGATATCAGTTTTGAGAGTTTCCTGGCATGGTTTTTTAAAGCCCTCCCCATGCCATCAATTTAGGCCCTCCCCATGCCATCATTCTAGGCCCTCCCCATGCCATCATTCTAGGCCCTCCCCATGCCATGTTTGTTTTAAGCGGGCCCCATGCCCATCATTTTTAGAGACCCCATCATCCACGTACATGGTACGTGCCATACAAGACAAGACAAGCCACCTACACGCACGCCCCATGAACACACAAGCGCTTCATCTCCCCTTTCAGTAGAACGAACGAACAATCCAGCCAGAAAAAACAAGAATCAAAAGACAGCACGGGGGAAATCTCAACGCCAATCCCGATAGCCATGTTTCGGGGGTTTGGTCCCATGGATGCCATTTCATGGTACTAGGCGGGGATGGTGTTGTGCGGTGGCTGTGAGGGTGATTTGGTTTAAAGGAAAAGAAAGGCGGGAGGTGGGTGTTGAAAGTTGGTTTTTATTTTTTTGGTCTTTGATGGGGTTGTTGTCGGGTTTGTGGGGGAGGGGGGCGAGGGAGAGGGTGTTTTGGACTTTGCGTGTGCTGTTTAGGATTTGGTTGTCGAGGATTTGGTGGTGTTGAGGATTTGGATGTTATCGAGGGTTTAGATGCTGTCGGGGATTTGGTGTCGTCGAATATTGGGGTGCTGCCGAGTACTGGTGGAACTCAACCATGTTCGGAAGAAAGAAAAAAAAAAAGAAAAGGAAAAGAAAAAGGAAAAGAAAATTCAAGGCAAGAGGGGTTTCGCACAACAAGACTTGTATGCCTCGCGCCGCCGGTACGACACTCTCGTGCATGGAACCTTGATTTGATTAAAATGGATAGAAAAGAGAAAAAAAAAAAGAAGAAAAAAAAAAAAAAGTTCATCAAATAGCTTTACACTCGCTTCGCCTTGGCCTTGTTGCGCGGCAGACCCTTTTCCTTGCGCATCTTGACATCCACGTCTGCGAGCCACTTGCTCGCATTGTGCAGCTGCACGCCATTGATGATTTGCTTGACCAGCATAAAGGGGAGGCTGATTCCCGCAATGAGCCAGGGACCCAGCGAGTCCATCTTGTTGGTGCGGGCGATTTCCAGGGCCGCGGCGCTGAAAGGATCGGGGAACATTTGTCGGAGCAGCGAGGTGTTAACTGGGGCGCCGGGGTTGATGTGTCCGCCGCTGGATTCTTCGACGCTCTTGAGCAAATGGGGGGATAGCCATGGGGATGAGAAGGCGAGGAGGTAGAGGCCTATGAAGAAGAGCTCGTTGAGGGCGCAGAGGGTAAAGAGGACAGCCTGGATGTGCGGATGATGGTTAGCATTACTGAGAGGTTTTGGAAGGAAGAAAGAGCATTATCCCCTCCAGGTATGGAGTTTTTGTATGAAAGGTTCGATATTTTTTTTGGCGGGGGAGATTGTATTTCGCACCTTGTTCGTGTAGTATAGGTTGAGCAACCAGTTCTGACTCTTGTCAATGTTCTTGTGGCTCGAGTCGGAACCGCCAACCACAAGCGTCGCATACATGTGCATGTAGTGGCTGGAAAAGTCCAAGGCAATCAAACCCTGGAAGAGAATGGCCCATCGAGGAAACGCAGACGACAAGAAGACGAGGAGGCACGACGTGGTGCACCGATCCGTCACCATGTCGAGCACGGCGCCGAACCGCGTCGACTGTTCAAAGACTCGGGCGGCATAGCCATCGACGGCATCGAGGAGACACGAGATGCTATACAGTACAGAGCAGGTTCGCGGATGCACAGGCATGTAGTATAAGGAGGCGATGGCGAGGACGATGCGAATGTATCCTGTGAAAATGGGGAGACAAGAGTTGGATGGTTAGCTGCCAGGATTCGGGGATAGAGAAGGGGAAGCCAGGTGGTTCTTTTTTTTTCTTTCTTTCTTCTTCTTCTTTCTCTTGGGGGGGCGGTTTTCACACAAACGCACCGATGATGTTGGGCCAGAATAAAAAAATATTTTCAACCTCTTCTTCGGCACCCGAGACTTGCTCGACGGGGTTGGCAGAGCCGTTGCCGTTCATCGACACGGCTTCCTGCTGGTCGCGGTCGGATGGCGCCGCAGCGGCAGCTTCGCGCAGCTTGCTGGACTTGCGTCGGTTTTGGCGGGAAGACATTGTCGAAGGTCCGAGGGTGTTGTGAAGCGAATGTGTTTGGGGGAGAGGCGCTTCGAGAGAGTCGTGACAAAAGAAAAGGAAAATCCTATGTAGGTTACCCGTCTGCGTTGGGGTGGTGGCGTTTGGTCGTGGTTATTTCCGGTTTCTTCAAAGTGTCTTGCTTTTCAAGCTTGACGCGGACCACACAGACCGTCAAGCACCACACCAGCCAGACATGGACCCCCAAAGCCGGAGTTTTCAATGTTGCGCGCGGCGCCTGGCGGGACCGAGGGAGCCGAAAGGGGCGCTAGTGAGTGCCCAAGTGGTCACTGTACTCACGGCGACTGACACCTGGCGACAGCTGGCGCGCAGGAACTCGATACAAATGGAGTGAGAAAAGGGGAAGCAGGAAAGGCAAAGGCCAAAAGGTAGAAGGCCGCGCAAGGCACGCAGGAGCACAATAGGGGTAAAAAGATATCAGAATACTGACGAGGAAAGAAATGAAAAAGATGAAAAAGGAGCGGATGATAAGACGTCAGATAAAGGAGGAGGGGCAAAGAAAGATGCGTGCATGTGCATCTGCATGTGGATGTGCATGTGGTGGGTTCCATATCTGTGTTTGGTTGGAAGGCGGACAACGACGGAAGGCGGACAACGGACAACGGAAGACGGCAGCAAAGTTTCGAAAGGCTTCATTCTGGCTAGACTCGGAGCGTCCGGATTTCAGTGTCGTCTGAGCGAGTCCCTCTAGTGCATGCCATTTCACTCTCCGTGTTTTTCTTTCCTTTTTTTTTTTTTTTTTTTTTCAGTAACTAATATTGGTTCTTTTATTCAATCTACCTTGTATCTTCTTGTCTATTACCTAGTACCTGCCTAGTACTCAGTACGCAGGAAGTAGCCAAACGTATCGCAAAGTCCGCTGGTACAGACAAGGCGGTGAGCTTTCTGCCGTGGAAAGTGATGGCTTCCCCCCGCATGCATGTGAGCCTTGACACTTCACATCTTGCTGCTACTCCGTTGAGATGTGCAAGCTCGCTCGCCAACAGCCGCATCATTTTCTCATAATTCCAATTGGATGGCCCCGTTCTCTGTGCGTAGGCTGAGGATGATGAGGAGTATCGACTGACATTCGGCTCAAGTTTGTCCTGTTATTTCCATGCACATACACATACAAGGCAAAGAAAAAGCATCTTGCAGGGCCTCCCTTGCCACGAAAGCCACCATCCCAAACTGCGCATCTTCATCAGCAGGCAGATGGAAGTGAATGAGCTGTGATCCGGCGGTCAGTCTGCACATCGGGCTAGTACATGATGGCGACATCTGTCAGCATCCACGACAGTTGTTTCCATTTACGCCTAACCCGGACGCATCTTCCCGACACGTCTGTTTCGGACGATGCTTGGTAGATTCGGGTACGTGGTCAAAAAATCCAGCTCTTTGAAGCCGTCTGGCCAGCCAGCCTTTCAAGCTCGGGCGCTGTTGGCTTGCTCGAGCTTCGACACGCTCGTCACAGGTGCTGGCTTTTTAAAAAGCCATGGTCCGCGCCATTTCTCGGGCGCGGCTTCACAGGACCGGCGGACTGGCGAGACGACACCATGGAGAGCGGCTCTACTTGGCCGTTCCTACAAGCATCCATAAAGTACTTACTTACCCAAAGTCGTTCTTGCAAATTCAGGGCAATGCCGGCTCTATTACAACTCTTGTTCGACTGCTCTTTGGTGCTCTTCTTCAAATGCATAGTGTACTGTATGGCGTGGTGGACGTTATTCGAGGTGCGCCTTTTTCGCCCGTTGCGATACCCTTTGGACGATTTTCAGCTTCTTTTTTCTCGATTCGCTGCAGTGCCTTGCGCGTAAGGCAGGCTTATCGGGGATCGCATCACAGCGTCCAGCACCCAGAGTTCAAGGCAGCCTGGATTGACATCGGCGCCATATTTCGTGACTTTTAGGCACGTGCACATGATTCTGAGAATTCTGGCAACCACGATGTGGGCTTTGGTTTGGCTAGTCGACGACATCAACGTGGTCCGGTACGAGGCTCTTTCATGCCTTGGACAATGTGCTACGGCTTGGGCTTCATCACAGGATTCATCTAATGAGTAGATACAATGGACGCATATCGTTGCCGTGATAAGATTTTGTCGCGCGGGGATTTTGTATGAGGTGAGAATCGCATGTCCCAAGCAAACATGCAGGAGACAACAGGCATTTTTGGCCTCGTGAAGCAAAAACGGTCTGAAGGCGGGGAGCGGCCCCGAAATGACCAACATGAAAGGCGGGGAGCGGAGGGCCCCAGGATTCATGGGCCGGGAAACGAAAGCGCTCGTGCTAGCTCAAACGGGACAAAATACCATCCGAGTGTTGCTCGAAAGACGGCAAAGGGCGTCTTGCATCTACCGCGTAGATACATATGTAGGTAGCTACCTGTCTTTTATTGAAACAAGGCTAGATGTGGGAAGGCCATTGGAAATTGAGTATCGAGGAAAGAGGGGAAAAGTATCGAAACAAGTGCATGATGCAAAGCAAGACATGGACCAGCACAGGTAAGCAGCATGGCGTGTTGTATGCAAAGGAGCACGGCAAGTCTTTCGAAAAGCTCCTAGTAAACATCCAAGAGCAACAGACTCGTCTGGCATGGCAGGACTCGAGGTTTCTGTTTCTTTGGATAACGTTGAGTTGAGCCCTTTTGGAAAAGGTCCAGCATAGCATAGCCGCCAAGTGTGCACGTCGCAGGCGCCTTTTGTCATATGACGAATGAGGTGGCGGTTTCAAATATCAAGGCAGGCAGGCGCATGACACTCGAGCAGCAAGCAATGCAGTTGCATCGATGCATGTAGACTCGCCAAGATTTCTCAAGCTGCAAAGTGGTTGGGGATGTGGCAATCTTGGGATGCACTGGCTGGCGGCTACTGTGCAGTGTCCAGTGTCCAGTGTCCAGTGTCCTCTGCCGATTGATGTCGATTCCTGGCGCTGCTGCAGGGAGACGCGTGTAACGTTGACGTTCTTTCAGGTTGGTTGGCAGCTCGCGATTCAACCATGGATGGATGAATGGGTTGAATGGGTTGAATGGGTTGAATGGGATGAATAGGACTTGAAGAATGAAGAATGAATTCATTAGCAGCTTGAAAAGGCAAAGGTATGCCAATACGTGGCAGCTGGCGGCAGCTGTTGAAGCTGTCTGGTCCAGTCACCACTGACCAATCACCAGTCTGGCTCAAGAATCGAGTGCCGGCCACTGGCCTGCTAGATCGGCCTGGCCCCACCTCTGCCCGCATGAAACCACTTGGCTTGAGCATCCATGCGCCGAGATTGAGCGCATGCGCATGCGCGTGCATCCCCAGCCTGCTTCTTATCATGTCGTCTATCATCAATACACTATACACTGTAGCTCGGCCCAAAAAAAAATATCCCCAAAAAAATGATTCACCCATCCAAAAAATAACCAGTCGCAACTACATGATCTTTTTATTTCCTGGCTGTCCAGAAGAAGAGAAACGAACCCGGCGCATACAGTATATCAAGCTTGTGCAGAATTACCGCCGCGAGCTGGCCAACGAGTGGGGGCTTTTTTTTTTTCTTTTTCTTTTTCCTTTTTTTTTTTCCCTCTTTTTGATTCTCAATACTCTTCTCACCTCTATTCTTCTGCACTTCAAACCCGTCAATCGAATGCGTTTTTGGTGATATAACATAAATTCGACCGCTCTAAACTTGCTTGTTCTTTTAAATTTTCCAGTCTTGTCTCCTTTTCTTTCTGTTTAGTTCCCCTGCTCTGCCTTGGCGTGTGCGCTCTCATACCTACGTGCACGACGGGCTGCGCTGTGACACCACCACGAGAAAGGGAATTTCGAACCCAAAATCCAAGACCCTTTTTTTTTTACCCCGGATTCCCTAGAAACCGGGTTCCCTTGAAAAACCAGCCTACTGCCCGACATCCTTTTCCTCGTGAAACGAAACCAGCACTTGTTTTATTCTTTTTTTTATTCGGGGTTATTTTTGGCTCTCCCACGTCGCTTGAATCGCACAATAATTCCTCGATCATCCATTTTTTTTTTTGGCCGCGACAAAAATTTACCACATCCCCCAAATTTTCGTCCAAATTGGTACGAGAATTGTTCGTCGCCGCACAGCATGCCTTTGACGACAAATCTTATGGACTTTGTCCAGCGTTTTCAAGATATGCAGCATCAAAGAGACTCTACCGATCAGCTTCTTCGGGTGCGTTGTTGTGGTTTTTCTTTTTTAGGCGCACTGGAAAATGGGAAATCCAAAAGAACAGCCTAGCTCACTTTTTTTTGGTTTTCCAATCCTGTTAGGACGTTCTCTTGTACTGCGATAAACTCGAGACGGCGGTCCAATACCACAATTCGAAAATTACCGACGAATTACAAGAGTGTAAGCGCGAAAATCGAAATCTTCAAGTCCAGCTCTCCAACAGCGAGGCCAGAACCGATTGGTATACCAATGAAATTGACGAAATAAGGGTATGGTTGGATCCAATATACATGTCACAGTTTTCCTTTTCTCTCTCTCTCGCTTTCTCTCTCTGTGCCCCAAATCAGGGTAAACTGACCATGTTGTAGAACCAGAATGCTTACATACTTGTCGCCATCGACGGCGACAGCTTGCTGGTGCGTAATCTCCTGTTCGAGGCCCTTTCTCTCCCAACCACAAAAGCAAAAATCAATTCCTTGCTAACAGGATCAAAAAGTTTCGCGATCAATGGATCAAACAGGGCCTCGAAGGAGGCAAAAAGGCAGCCTTGGCTCTCCGAGATGCAGTCAAAACCCAGTGCGGCGAGCACGCGGACGGCGTAGAGATTATTACAAAAGTCGTGGCCAACCTGGGCGGTGTGGCCAAGACCCTGGGGCGGGACTTGTCCGACATCAAGGACTTTGCTCTGGGTTTCACACAAGCCAAGACTTCGTTTGATTTCATAGACGTTGGCTATGGCAAGGGCTGCGCGTCGTCTAAAGTCAAAGGTTTGTTATGCCATTTTAAGCGGAAGAAGAAGATGGAAGCGGACATCAAAAAAAAGAAGAAGGAAAAAAAAAAGTGTTTAAAAAAACAAGAAGAAGAAAAAGTAATAAAGAGGAACGTACAAAAGAGAAAAAGAGGGAAAGAAAAAACAGCATATAGGCTGACATTATTTGCCCAGAAACCATCAAATGGCATAGCAACAATTATAACTGCAGACATATTCTCATGGGCATCTCGCACGATGCTTCATATACCACCTTTTTGGACGAAATCGCTCACAATGACTTCAACCGTCAGCGGCTTACCATTATCGAGGGGATCCCAGCATCAACAGCCGACTTTGCTGCCTCGGGCATCAGCACTTTGGATCTGGGCAACAACCTCTTCCGCACCGAGAAACATACGGATCGAAATACATCCGTCTGGCCACTCGGTGCCTGGGCAGCTGGGCCCCGGACCTCCAGCCCTACCATGAGCAATTCTTCGACTAGCACCCCGGGCCGCTCCTCGTTATCGTACGCCAATGCTGCCAGCAGCGCCAACAGCAGCCCTCCTCCTCCTCCCCCGCAGATGACTCTGCCGATTCCTCCCAAGCCCATTGCTAGGCCGCCTGCCAAGGTGCAGTATCAGCAAATTCCCCCGCAGCAGCCCGATTGGAATCCAGGGTTTCGCGGTCTAGACGAGCCCATCACCGTCAGTGTGTCTGCCATGGAGAGCATCAAGAAACGCAAAGAGGCCGATAAACTGTGCAACAATCACTTTTTGCGAGGGCCTTGCACCAAGGGGGATTCGTGCTTCTTTGTGCATGATTACAAGCCCAGCAGCGAGGAGATTAATGCCATTGCCGTGCTGGCACGTCAGAACCCGTGTACAAATGGCCAAGATTGCGAATCTGACGAATGCATATACGGGCACCATGTGAGCCATTTTTTTCTTTCACCATTATTCAAAATTTCATCCCCAAGGGCCGGTGACCCTCTGATAACTAACATTTTTCTCTCGCAGTGTCCCAGCATCCGTGACGGCGTCTGTGTACATCCGTTTTGTAAATTCCCTGAGGACGCCCATCCGCCGGGTACAAAGTTTAAAAATCCAAATATCAAAGCGAATTAAGAGGCGCGTAGCGTATAATACGAAAATTACTTGACTTTTTCTTTTTCTTTTCATTCAGCCCCGAAAGGAGGGACAAAACGGCCTTTTTTTTTTTTTTTTTGTTTTTTTTGCTTTTCACATCATTCCATTTCACACGCCACGGCACGACGAACGGCCACCGAGCCCATGAGATTTTCCACGACGAGATTCCAAGACACACCATCATCATGAATGACTATTTGATTTGCCCATCGCTTCATCAACTTCTTTGGTTTCATCTCCCCGCGTTAGGAAAGGGCGGAAATCTGTGTTCTTTGTTTTATTTATTTTTCTTGAATTTCCTCCTCGTTTCGACAGTAAAGCGTAGGATATCGTTGCTGTGGTATATGGATGCGTGGTGGCGTGGGGCCCCGGCATGGAGACGACTGCATGATTCGCCTCTGGTGTGTGCAAAAAAGAGAATCATGAAAAATTCCGGATGAAATAGCTTGACGTGAATGAAAATTGCTAAGCGTTTGAAGAAGTTGCACGAATATATGTATGCGTGTTAATTTCTTTCTTTCTTTTTTTTTCGTTGCCCTTTGCTATCAACAAACTCGTCTGTTTTCGAGTCCATGAACACGTCACGTCGTTGCCCAGTGGTCCATTCGGTACGCCGCGAACAACCCCACCACCACTCAGTCTCAGCAACGCCGTTTCGACCTCCAAAAAAATCCTATACCATCAGCCCACCCAAGCAACCACCTCTCCTCGCCACCACCCCATCCTCAAAAGGGAAAAAAGAAACCACGACGACGAGACCGATAAAAGACAATCGACAATCCACAAGAGAAAAGAGAACAAAAAAAAAAAAAAACACACACACACACATACACACACACACACAATGTCCCACCCACGAGTAGAAGAAGTCTCCGACAGCGACCAAGACATGGTCTCCGATCCCGACGAAGACAACATTGACGACTTCCTCGACTCGGACATTATGCGGCGCGTGTCGCCCGCGCAGTCTCAGCAGCAGCAGCAAAAACAACCACCACCACCACCACCACCACAAGCCGCCCCAGCTCCCTCCGCCCCCGACCGCTCCGCCTTCAACTCCTACCAGTGCCTCTACCCGCTATACTTTGACGCGCTCCGCACCCGCACCCAGGGCCGCCGCGTGCCCTCCTCCCTGGCGAGCTCCTCGCCGCTGGCCCGCGAAATCGCAACGGCCTGCTCGCGGCTGCGGCTGCCCACCGTGCTGGAGCCCGACAAGACGCACCCCAAGGACTGGGCCAACCCGGGCCGCGTAAAGGTGTGTCTGAAGCCCGCGCCGGGCTCGCCAGCCGCGGCCGCGCCCTCGCACGCCGTGCGCAACAAACACCATCTGTATATCCTGGTAGCCAAGCACCTGCTCGAGAATCCCACCTCGGAGGACAGTCCCGGCCTGAGGGTCCGCATGGGGGGCCAGATCCAACCGCCCGAGGGGACTGCGTATCCCAGGCCTGCCGTGCCGCGGGGCTGGAAGATGAGCGAGTTTGTGCCGTATATGAGCCCGGCCATGACGGGCGGTGGTGTGTCGGAGAATCTGTTCAAGGATATGATGAGGGAGATGCAGGGTGGGGGGAATCCGATGGCTGCGTTGATGGGTGGTGCGGCTGGGGGCGAGGATGGGAGTGCCGGTGCGGGTGCGGGTGCTGCTGCGGGCGGGAAGAAGAAGAAGGATAAAAAGGGCAAGGGAAAGTCATGATCTCTTTCCCCTCTTTCTTCCTTCGTTCTTGTTCTTGTTCTTCTTTTTTTTTTTTCCCCCTGGTGTGCCGTTTTAAGGGGATATAGGGGCAGCTGTGGGTTTTTTTTTTTGCCCCCCGGAACCAAGGGGAGAAAGGGTGTGGTGCAGAAATCAAAGGTGACATCAAGTCCAGCACAAAAGAGTGCTTAGATGGGAGACAAACGCATAGCATCTTGGGTGAAATGTAGGCATTGACGTAGTCAATCAAAAATAACAGTAATGCTCTTCTCTGCTACATGATATATGTACATATGTATATTTGCCGGACAATAGTGATGCTTAGCTGGTGGCAACACTTCAAAAAAGGACATAATATATCGAATCATTCTCCCTATAGTGTCTTTACACAAAGATAGGCATTCACTCACTCAAGTAAAAGATCCAATCACACTACTGCCTACAGCATCATGCACATTCACCCATCAATAGTCACAACTCGACTAGCGATAACAAAGTGTGCACTGAAAAGCCACACATGATGCACATGTGCTACTCCGCGAGGCAACGCACTGTAGGCCGACTGTCCATCCATTTTCACATACTGGAGACATGGAGCTGCCATCGTTATACAAAAGACCACGGTACATTAGCGTGATGTGAATCCGCTCCTATGACATTATTTACGGGGTATCTAAAAGACAATTCTTGGGCGTCGACAAAGACAAAATTTAAAAAAAACTCCTGTTGCCAACCCCGAGACAGACATTGAGTTTTTCTTTTTATTTATTTTACTTTACTTTTGGTTCTTGGCTTTGCTCTTTTCCAACGTTACGCGGCAATTCCAGCGCTCTGTATGGCCTCCCACGCACCTGACCCAACAATCTCAACGTTCCGTCCGAGGCCGGACCCCGTCATCATCTTGCCATCCGCGCCGGGTAACTTGATGCGCAGCTGTGCTGCAGGATTTCGAATGCGACGACCCTTTGCCTTGTCGCTTGCCTCTTGTGTGCCGCGCAATAGGGATGACTTCTTGACCACAGAGTCCTGCCAGGCTTTCCACGAGGCATAGTCCTCCATTTGTTTGGCAGCATGGTACTGCGGTGTCGTCTTGGCTGGTTTCCAGGCGAGTTTGTCCTTTGGCAGCGCGGCATATTCGAACATGGTTGCCGACGTCGTCATCTTGACCAGCTCGCCCAGCACGTCTTTGCCCTCGGCAACGAGCAGGGCCTTGCGCTGCTCAGCCATGGGTGCTGGCTTCTTGAGCGGTTCGACGAGCCACTCGCAGTTCTGCTGCTCCGTCATCCGCGCACGGCGGTTGTCTTCCCGTAGATACCGTACCGCTGATTGCAGGCTCTCAACGTCCTTCTTCAGGGCATCCATCTCACGAGCCGTGGCCACAGCCCGCTCCTGACCGGCCTTCATGCCCGCTGCGTCGGCACCATCAGCATACGCTCGGCTGTCACTTGCAACCTTCTTCCACTTGTCGCGCTCGCTTTCCAAGCTCTTGAGTTCTCGGTCTTGCTTCTCAATGTCCTCTTTGAGACTGACCACTTGCTCGCCTGCCGTCTCGAGCTGCTGCTGCAGGTTGGTAATGCGCTCGATGTTGGCGTGGGCGTCGCGCATGCGTGACTCCAGAGTCTCAATCTTGAGAACTGCCGTGCTGAGGTGCTCGTCTCGCTGCGCAATGGTTCTGCGTGCTTCGTTGTGTTCCTCCTTGAGACGTCGCAGCTCTTCCTCGGCGTCAACCGGCACCGTCTTGAGCGCCAGAAGCGCCTGAGACCGAAGCTTCCATGGCGCAGGATGCACGTCGAATTCTTGTGTCTGGTCGAGATCCGTCGCCAACGCAGTCGCGTCGTTCATCTGAGTAGTGACTCTGCGCAGCTTGTTCAGATAGGCAGAGAACGTGTCAGACTCTTCCGTCGAGGTGGCTGAGGAGATTGCCGAGCTCGCATTGACGACACCCTGGTGAATGGCCTGTTCAATCTCGTTGAGCGTAAACGGCTCGTTGCGTCCTTCGTCTTGTGTAAGCAGGGCGTGAATGCCATTGCCCATGGCTTGCACCATGCTTGCCAGCTCTTGGCTGGCCGACTCGCAACGCTCAAACATGTCCTTGGTATCAGGATGCAACGACAGAGATCGCGTCTTGAGATCCTCCAATGCTCGCACCGCCTTTCCAGCAATCACTTTGGTGCTTCTCGTTTGTGTGATGGCCAACTCGAGCTTCTTGGCAAAGAGCTGGCTCATCTCGTCTTCGGTCTCGCCGTCAGTAGCAGCAGCTGGGGTGGGAACAGCTCGCTGCACCATGCTCCTCATCGTATTGAATGAAATCGCTGCCGTGTCCAGATGGCTCTGCACCATTAGCGATGACATGTGGATCTCATCTGCAAAGCTCGGAAGATTATTCGAAATGTGCACCTCTGCCAGGTGAGACATAAGGGCAATGGTTCGCTGGAGATCTTCGGCGCATTTCTTCTCCTTCAACTCATCGCGGCGGAGACCATCGATCCAGGCATTAAGTGCACGCTCCACAGGCTCCAGTTCCAGCAATGAATGTTGGTACTTGGAGAATTGCTCAATCGTACAGTGACTCATGTCGTTGACAAACCGGTCGCACATGGCCGACACCCATACCAGCTTGTCTACGGCATCGCATCCAGCGAGAATGTCGTCCTCGTGGCCGGCGTGCGCCTGATCGTTGATGCGTTCCTTGATGAATCCATTGAGAAGATTCGCCTTGAACGACAGTCTTCTGAATCGTAACAAGGCGAGCACCGAGTCTCGGTCTTCCTGGTACGTGTCTGGCAGGAAAAGTTTGACGATTTCCAAATGCTGATCAGCCTCCTGCGCGTCCAGCCGCCGCAATTCCAGGTCAATCGTCTTGACCTGTGCCTTGGCCGCGGAGATCTGCAGCTTCATGTTCAGGTCCATCATGGCTCGCGATCGATCATTGAGCTTCTCAGACTCCCCTTCCGTGACTGCTTGGGAAGCCCGCATGTCCTCCAAATCGCTCTGCAGGTTCGTGACGAGTTCTCGGAACCGCGAAACTGTGTACTCCATGTCTTCGAATGCTTCCTCCTGCTGCCCAGCCCGCCGTGCTTGTTCGGTAATAACACTGTCCTTGAAGTCCAATTCTTCCTGCATCTCCTTTTCATTTTGCACGTGGTTGGCTTCTAACTCATCATTGATCTCCTTGAGGCTCTCAAGGTCCGCAACCACAGCCTTGAGTTCCTCTAACTGCTCCGACATGCTCATGTTTCGTTCCGTCAAGTCTTCAATCATGTCTTCTGCTCCGAGCGCGGTATCGAGTTGCTGTCTGAGGTCGTCCACAGCCGCCTCGGATTGCGCCAGCTTTTCCTTTGCAGATTCATATGCCTGCTTGATCTTACCAAACTCTTTGACGTCTTCTTCAAGGCAAGCAATTTGATCTCGAAGCTCCTCTTCCTGTTCCTGGGTCAGATCACGAAGCCTGAGCAGAGCTTCTCGCAGACGTTCATTTGTTCTCTCCATTTGCAGCCAACCAGTGCTTGCACGGTCTTCGGGTGTCATGCCCTTGCTGTATTCCAAATTTTCTTCTCGAAGCACCTCAACCTCGAGCTCCAACTCCTCCGACTTCTGCTTCAGCGCGTCAACCTCCATCTTTAATACCTCGGCCGTTTCTTCGGCCATCTCCCGGTCAAGGGCAGCCAACTCAAGCGCGGTGTCGTGCTCGGCCTGCATGGCTTCAATTGATTCGAATTTTGCCTCTGCTTCTTTAAGTTGCTTACGCAGGTCTGCGTTTTCCTGTTGTTGAGGCTGGTACTTTTGTTGAAGCTTTTGAATGATTGCCTCAAACTTGTCTCGTTCGCCCTGCACCTTGTCCAACTGATTGAGCTTGTCTCTGTCCTCTAATCGCTTTCGTTCCAGAACTTTGAGTTTTGCCTTCAAATCCTCGATCTCGCGATTAGCCGCCGCAGCAGCAGAACTGGAGCGCTGTGCAGGAGCGGCCGCAGGCCTTTTCGACACTGGCGGGGCGGTGGAGGATTCGGGTGGTGATGTTTGAGATGTTAATCGTTCAAACGCTTTCGCTCGTCCTACCACAGGACTCTTTGGTCGTGGTGACAAAATCTCGCTATCGCTCTTTACTGGGGAGCCAGGACTTGTGTCATTAGAAGAACCGCTGTCTCGTTCTGTCTGTGAATCAGCAGGCGGCCGTGGTGCGGAATCCGCGCGGGATACGGTCCGGAGGCCGCCTAATTGGCGGACGACGCTCATGGGCCTGGTATGAGCGCCGCCGGTCTTGGATGCCACAGACGACACTGAGGACACCCGGGCTGTCCGTGATAGTGGCACAGCTGGTGGTCCCATGGACATTCGCTGTGATGTTGTCGAAGCTCGTGCTCGGGACGCAGTAGGTCCTGCTCCCGCTACTGCAGAAGCTGGGGGACCTCGTCCATTAGAAGGCGTGCCCGTTCGTGAGGCTGTGGCACTCGAGGAGGAACTCAGCTGCTTGGTTGGTGATTTCGTTGGCGACCTCACTAGGCTGGCTGGGCGAGGCTTGGGAACAGGACTGGGACTTGGAGCGTTCAAACTCCTTCGTTTGGCCAAGGCAACATCGCCACTGGGTGCTGTCTTGATTGCGGCGGGGGCAAAGGTGCTTGCGCGAGCCAGTTTGCGAGGCGGTTTCGTGGTCGGGGGCTGGGCGATGATTGTTGCCATTACGGGCTTGACAAACATGCCGTAGCCCGCGGGGCAGTCAAAATACCTTATGCCCTGAACACTCCCATCGTTTTTGCCCGTCTTGTCCTCGAGCTCAACGCCAATCCAGTCTCCAACCTGGAAGCTGGTCGGGCCGGCAAAGCGGACGGTGGCCTTGCGGCCATCGCTGAGCAGGACGGTCTGGCCAGGCTTGAAGTCTGGCATTATGAGCAGTTGCGGCGAGGAAATACGGGCATCGTGACGCCCAAAGCGGTAGAGCTGGCAACTGACGAGGCCTCGTTTCGATGTTGTTGATGCTGTTGTGTCGTGTTGTGTCAGGGGTTGTTGATGGTGGCTTGTATGTGACCGCACCAGCCATGTCGTGGCTGTCTGGAATCCCGCTGGAGTGGTGCTGCCTGGCCGTCAAATGGGCCAGACCAGACCAGACGCGTCAAGTGGCCGGCACCCGTATGTAGAAGGTACATACAGTAGGATGACAATACTTTTCGTACAAAGGCAAGTACTAATCTTATAAGAAGAAGAAAAACAGGAGTGTTTTTTAATTTAGCCGTTAATCGGCTAAATTCGCGATACTTGCCTTCGTACGAAAACAATTGTCATATCACTGTACGTACTTCCGGGCGGTGTCGATCCGCGGACATTTGCCGTATTCGTGCCTGATGTCCGAGGCCACAAGATCTGGAGATCTGAGAGCAAGCATGGCAGGCAATGCCCGCCCGCACCACACACATCCTTCCACCCGTATAATAAAGCCGCACACCAGCTGGCAGCGGACATGCAAAAAAGCCCTTTCCCCATACAGCAAAACAGCTGCCTGCCCAGAACCACCAAAACCACCCTTTCTCGTCACCGCTCCCCAAGTCACGGCGATATCCAGCCTCACGATTCGATATTCGATATTAAACGTACCTGTGCAACGACACGATCCGCGACGTTATCATTCGTGCCCATCCACCTCCTTTAAGCAACCAAGCCCCAAAGACGTTCTTTGACGTTCTTTTTTTTTTTTTGCTCCGTTGGGGCCTTGCCATTATACAGGAAAACAACTCCACCGTCTTAGCTCGGAGAAGCCAAAAAGAATAAAAAAAAAAAAAAAAGATTCGAGTCATCTTTCCATTCTAGACAAAGACCCCCAAGGGGACTGTTGCGCAGTCATGGCGCCGCACCCAACCCTCAAGGCAACATACGCCTCGAGATCCCAGACTGCCACACACCCGCTCAATGCCTATCTGTTCAAGCTCATGGACTTGAAAGCGTCCAACCTCTGCTTGAGCGCCGATGTTGCCACAGCCCGGGAGCTCCTCTACTTTGCCGACAAGCTCGGCCCGTCCATTGTCGTTCTCAAGACACATTACGACATGGTATCCGGCTGGGATTTCCACCCTCAGACAGGCACCGGCGCAAAGCTCGCGTCGTTGGCTCGCCGCCACGGGTTCCTGATATTTGAAGATCGCAAGTTTGGTGACATTGGGAACACGGTAGAGCTGCAATACACTGGGGGGTCCGCTCGCATCGTTGAGTGGGCACACATTATCAACGTTAACATGGTCCCCGGCAAGGCCTCCGTCACCTCCCTGGCCAATGCCGCGCAACGCTGGTTCGAGCGATACCCTTACGAAGTGAAGACGTCCGTCACTGTGGGCACCCCCACGGCAGAAGAGTTTGAAGATGACGACGACGACAATGGCGACGGCAGCGGCCAGAGAAGAAGAAGAAGAGACGACGAGGCCGGTGGCGAGGACTACGACGACGACAACGACAGGTTACGTCGACGGCAAGACGATGGTCGTAAGGGGAGCATCGTCTCCGTCACGACAGTCACGCAGCAGTACGAAACCGTCAACTCGCCGCGACTCACCACCAAGAGCATGAACGGCACCGGGGACGAGGTTCTCTTCCCGGGCATAGAAGAAGCCCCCATTACGCGAGGCCTTCTGATTCTCGCGCAAATGTCTTCGGCGGGCAATTTCATGAACAAGGAATACACACAGGCTTGTGTGGAAGCTGCTCGAGAACACAAGGGCTTTGTCATGGGGTACGTCTCGCAGGAGAGTCTGAATACCGACCCCGACGACCACTTCATTCACATGACTCCGGGCTGCCAGCTGCCGCCCGAAGACGAGGACCAAGACGGCACGGTCCAGGGCGACGGCAAGGGCCAGCAGTACAACACGCCGCAAAAGATCATTGGCGTCGCAGGCGCCGACATTGTCATTGTTGGCCGTGGCATTCTCAAAGCAGGAGATCCGGAGCGGGAAGCCGAGCGCTATCGCTCTGCAGCCTGGAAGGCATACACGGAGAGGGTCCGCTAAGATGATCCGACATGGGGTGAATTTTGTGTGATCGAAATGGAGTAACTGAGTTGGATGATTCTATTTTCTTTTACATTCTTTTATTTATGTTTTCTTCCTTAAAAGAGGAAAGAGAAGAACAGAACACATATAACGCAGCGTAATAGAGGAAGGCAAATCTCAAACATCAACATAAACGGGGGCACATTGTTAATATTCGCGTTTTTTTTTCTCTTAACTAATATTATTCTTTTGCTTAGCCACGGGCGGGACAAGTATTCACACCAGGTTGTTTTTGGTTGTTGTTTTTTTTTTAAAAAAAAAAAAACATTAAGCGTTGTTTTAAATTTTAGCTATGAATGGGTATTCTAGCAGCCTTGGTGATGCAAAAGCTATATATTCGCGTAAATAGCTGTTACCTGCTGGATACGGCATGCAGCTTATGCGATGCGTTATGAAGGATATAAAACGGGAACAGACAAGTCACATTTGTCTTCTTTACAAAGTGCCTGGCGTCGTGACCGTTCCAAAGCCATCATCGCTCTGGCAGAGAGGTACAGTGGGTCGTAGGTAATTTTGCACCAAAATTATATGGCGAAATGTTCGGAATTACCTGTACCTAAGTACTAGCTACTGTCCACTATCCACTGTCCCTGTTCACAGTCGACTGCAAGAGTGCATGTGCTCAACTCGCACCTTCCCAAGCCCTTCCATTTTCGGTTACACCAACCATCATTACCCACCAATATCAAGCGTTCGTGGTGTGTACCTTTGCGTGTGTTGTGTCACGATGCAAAAACTTGGGATTGCTTTCCCCTTGAGGCACCTCGTATATTATCTTGAATCTACTGGATTGTATACTCGACTGCTACATCCCTTCTCTGAGTCCCGACCCATCTCAAAACGGCCCCACCGGAACAACACTTGATCCAATCTATCTCGTCCTTGCTAATTGCCATGATTGTAAAGTCTAGCGCAGCCACGAAAACAAAAAGGGGGGAAGCAAAAAAAAAAAAGAAAACAGTCGATTTCCTTCTTCCTGCCGATACGTTACAAAAGACTCTCATGTTTTTTCCCGGAAAAGCACAATTTTTCTCTCCACGACTCAATGTTCCGCCCTCAAACCCTTTTAAAATGAGTTTTGCCTCCGGCTTTGGGGAACAGCCTCGTCTTGATATCGCCCTTCCCTCATCCATTCCATAACCTCAAATGCTAGCCGACGTTCCGTTGCTTCATCCAAGATGTGGCCTCTGGGCACCTTGATGGTAATCAGTCCCATCCTCTTTGACACATCTACAGCTCCTGTTTCGTCTTGTCCATCAAGGCTTTCTTGCACATGCACCACAAGGTCAGGATGCACCGTGCCTCGCCAGAGATTGGCCATCCACTGCCAGTGGTCAGCAGGCGTATAGTTGTCCGAGATGGGTATTGCGGAGGCAAATCTGTCTGTCATGGTCAGACTGAATCCACCCTTCACCAAAGCAACTGGTATTTTTGGGACTGCTGTCGGCCTGAAGTTGTCTTGGTGGGGAGTCAATGCTGTGGTTGAACACGGGGCCAGAGTCTTACGATCCATTTCCTGGCTCTGCTTGTTGAGACTTGCACCAATACGTCCGTCAGTGACGTGATATGCAATTTGTTTTGATTTTTCCTGCCACGAGAGTACAGTTTTAAAATATGATGAGAGCAAGTCTTTTTTAACGGTCGCCACATATTCAGTCCCGGCGGCGGCTGCTCCTGGTGTTGGTCCAGCGTCGACATGCTGGGATTCGGGTGTGGTTGTGCTTGGCTCCGAGGCATCGGAATCTCCTGGCTCATCATTTGTCCATACCTTGAGGGCAACATCGCCACCAGCAACGAGAATCTTCTCAAGAGATCTACCCACTTGATCCAGGATATTCGGGCTGATTCCTTCAACAGAAATGAATGCACCTCGCTTGTCGAGATGCGATGCACGGTTACCGGCACACGGCGATGGATCACAAACCGCGGACAGGATCTTGAGCTTTTGTGTCAGACTTGGTTCCGTAGACGCCGACTTTGCATCTAAGGTTGTGGGGTACTGCTGATGCCGCTGATGCTGGTGCTGATCCCCGATCGGTGAGAGATTCAATCTTGTTGACGGGATGCCCGCACCCGCATACCTACCATCCAAGCTAGGAGACCGGGCGGGAGATGGTGGAATCGATGTTTGTAGCGGCGGCAACCGCAAGGACTCATCAAATCCGCTATGTCGAGGATCGAGAGACTCCTTGTCGGCGGCCCAAGACGAGGATCCTGAGGGACGGAGAGGTGGAGGCATCGGACCACTCTGTGACCTTGGAAGACTGACTAGATCTGGCAGCGTTGTCCCTGCAAAATATCTCATCGAATTGGGGGTTGTTTGAGGGGGAGTTCGTCTCAAATCTGGCGGTGGCCTGATAGTGTACGCCCCTGGCGCTCCCGTAATAGCATGATAGCCACCTGTCCCGTTGGCACGCCGCCGCTTCATCTCAGGAGAGTTCGGCTCGCCTTGTTCAACATCTCGCGCCAAGTGCAGCTGATGTGCGAATGGCAAACTGCTAGTGGGAGACAACTCAAAGCTTGATCGACGAGAATTAGAGGAAGCGGCTGTGTCGGCGCGACCAAACGAGGGTTGCATTTGGGAAGCCATCGTAAAATTCCCAGCCGGTGATGTTGAGAAGGGGGTTGAGGGCGTTCGAGGGGTCGAGATGGATCGTCCATGACATTTGGGACACCGACCATGCTCATCGGTTGGCGAAGTACTTGTCCAGTTCCCGTGCGTCTTGGTGCCTCGGCGGGGTTGATACCGGTAGTTCGGGTATTGATGTTGGTGTCGCTGCTTCTCTTCCTCAGCGAGCTTCTTCCAATTTTCCTTGACATCTTCACTCTCATGCTTCCACTTGTCTCCTATGATTTTCGAAATCTCTGGATTGGAGAGCTTAGGATTTTCTGCAGTAACCTGGGATTGATGATGCTGACGATATAAAATAAATGCTGAGACAAAAAAAGGTTTGGTCAGTCACGCATTCTATGCGGGTGCATGATCCGTCTGCAAGCAGCAAACTTTTTTTTAACGGCTTTTTTCTTCTTCTTTGATTTGTTTTTTTTTTCGATGTCGATTTCGAAGTTGCAACTCGACGAGCTGCGGAAAAGTTCATGGCGGGCTCTATATTTTCAAGAAGCTGGCGGGAGAGAAGAAGGGGGGAAGAGCCGGAGGAGGGGCTGAACAGCTTACCATTTCTCGGTCTAGGTATTTTTGGCGCTGGAGTACAAAGACAGATGATGTCTCGAGAGCCATCCTGTGCGACCTGTCCAGATGAGCCAATTGCGAGGGGTTCAAACATGCCGTAACTGGCATCGGTGTTATTTACTGTTGATGCTCTGTTCCTTCCCGGTCCTGCTCTGAAGAAATTGAGGGACGGTTTCCCGTCAGGCGCCAATTCAAAACTTCCACGACGTCTGAAAGGCGTGTCAAGGCTCATGTGCCGGTGAACTGGAGCACCCACAGTTTCCATGTCTCGAGTGGTCAAGGACAGCACTTGGGTCATGGTGCAACGGAGTGTGCAAGGGAGAGGGGGGTAGGAAAGGACCAGGCGTCGGTGGAAGTCGGCGAAAACAGAATCATTCAACCAGTTGTTCTGTGTGTCTCCAGTCTCCAGCTTACACCATTTTCCCAGCGAGCCTCGATGAATTTGAATGATGCAGCTCAAGCACTGTTTGAAAAAAAAAAGAAGCAAAGAAAGAAAAACAAGGAAACCCCAAACGAAACACTAAAGAAGAAAGGAAACGGTCTTCTGGATGGCGAGGGGTAATTAAGAAGGGCTCACAACTCGGAATGAAGAGGGATAAAAAGCATTTGCTAGAGTGCCTCTTTTTTGTTTCTGGCTCGTTGTTACTGGTGGCTCCTGGCGGTATTATTACACCTTGAATGAGCCGTCCGGTTGTACCTCAAATGTCGACAATGAAGAAGGTATTGGCTTATCAACAACCGCCCGGCTTGGGATAAGCTCATGACTGACTAGCATGATAGCTTGCTGCTTTGCCGCCAGCATCTAGCTCGTGGGACTGCCTCGCCTTTCTTTTGGGCCAGTGGGAACTCATCCATGTCTCGGGAAACCTCTAGTGTGGGTTTGGCAGCAAGCCGCAGGCTTGTCTGAAGGTTTTCGATCGCCTGTCAAGAACGGAACCAGGCAAGTGAGAACAAGAGCCCTCGTTGCTCTCTTGGGCGGGTTGAGATTATACTTTTAACTATACCGCCAGCCGTTCTCTCAGTTTCGGGCCTTTATCATAATGACGATCTGGGATAAGATACTCCCCATATTATACCGGTAACGGAACAGCGTCAGGGAGGGGGTGGGTGACTCGTGTGAGGGGAGCCCTGTGATAATCGGGTTTCGACCAACGGAAGATTTGGGCTCAACGTCCCGAATCTCCTCTTTTTTTTTCTCCCCCCGGATGTACCGTACCTACTGTACCTTTATCTACCAGGCCGTCTGTCTCGCTAGGACTATCGCTACATGACATCGTGCAGTGCAGCATCTCGGGTCAGGACAGCAACCACTTGGTCGTCTTCATCTTCTTCTTCTTCTTCTTCTTCTCTCTCTCTCTCTCTCTTTTTTTTTTTTGGGCAAAAGGAAAACGTCGTAGCTGCCTGGTTGGGCGTGTCAAGCCGCCGGTCCTTTTTCACATTCACATTCGCATCCACCAAGACTGCCACCTTGTGGCTTTCTTAATCCAGATCGATGTGAAAGGCTCCTGGCCATCCACTCGTACCCGCTCCAACCTCGCTCGGCGACGACAATGGCCAAGCTCATGTCCGCAGGAATGTGAGCCGGCTAGCCTCTGGAATGCTCAAATGCCTGAGACAAAGGCTATAGCCCAGCGCGAACGGGGGGTTTAGCACTTCATGGCTGCACGTGATGCTCAATGCCACCCATATACATGACGATCTGCATCTGCAGGTGTGTCCTGCGGGTGCGTGTGTAGCACCGGGATTTGCCGTGGAGGACTACATGTAATGTTGTATGTTTGTACATGGGCATGTAAGTACTGTATGTTGTATGTATGCATGCGAAGGAGAAGGAAGACTGGCAAAAAAAAAAGATGGGACGAGAGCAGAAGCGAAGATGCGGAGACAAAAAACGAAGCTGTCTATCGACGAACTGCGAGTGGACAGCCAGCCAGCCAGCCAACCACTCATGGACTCAATGGCGGCTAACCGTCATGTTGTATCGGTAGGTTGTGCTTTCTTCTCAGTCCCTGAATGTCTCAGCCTGGCAAGCCGCTATGGCCTGACAATGCCTCATGGAAGAATGCCTCGCCTTGCCTCGCCTTGCCTTGGGTTTGTAGCTTGTTCCCCGTCCAGGTGTCCAGAGACGTCAGAGACATGAGAGACGTGGGATGCAGCCTTCTTCCAGCGCTTGGAAAATTTGGAAGCATTTTTTCCATTGTGTCTTACTAAAATCCCCTTTGTACTTTGTATCTGATACGTTCGTCCCTTGCCCCTGCCTTGAGCTCCCCTGAGGGGCCTCCCCCCCCCCCCCCCCTCTTCTCTCTCTCATCTGCAGCGCAAGCGACTATTGCGCCGAGGCTTCTTGATTTGTGAACAATCTGATCTCGGCCAAGTCTTGGCGAAAAAGCAGATGCGCTCCACTTTGCGCACCGGGGTTTGTTGGGAAGCGTCTAGGACAAGGACAGGAGCTGGAGAACATGACGTGAATGATCCAATGGTCCCGGAAATGCATGTAGATGACCTCCCTCACCCTCACATACGATGCCTATAAATAACGGCACAGCAAGAAACACACATGAATAGGTGCAGCAAGGGACCGCATTAAAAGGATTCTGACATGATGCCGACGGACAAACTACAAAAAAAAAAACTGTAAAACCAATAAAATTATAATAACAATAATAACGCGGGTTTCTCTTCTTTTTAAAAACAATTTTTTTTTTAGAAAATCCCTATACCTACATATTTACAATATCCATAACGCAGCGCCATCATAACACCATCCATTCCCTAACTACCAACGCGGAAACAAAAAAACGCACCCCTAACACAAAAAAAAAAAAAAAAAAAAAAGATTACTAAAACATAAAGAAAAGGGAAAACCCCCCAAATCTACGAAATGTAGCCCCGACCGGCTTCACTGCTCAATAGCGTGGCACTACGGCGGGCATCGAGGAAGAGGTCCTCGCATTCGCTGACGTCCTGGACGTCAATCTGGGAGCGACCGCTTGCCTTTGCAAGAATGCTAGTGCGTTGCATCGTCAGCGACAATGTCTGAGACAGGACATAGTCTGGTTTTTTTTTTTTTTTTTTTTTTTTTTTCCGCTTAGGGGAGGGGCCACGGCGCCGCTGGGGGCATGTGGTTTGGGAGGAC